>RDPX01000052.1:195491-231901 GCA_003991215.1 Morbakka virulenta | reverse complement strand
TGAAAAACTTTATATTAGGTACTTAGAGAAAACGAAGAAGGTACAGCAGTGGATGTTCGTTTCTTTGGACCGCCACACCAAAGGTATGGGCATTTCTTTAATTACAAACCAGCATTTTAAGAAACTTCATTTTAACGAACAGGCATTGTCACCATTCCCCAGTGGTAATGAGACCTGCTATCTCCATATCACAACAGAAATGGTAATTTAAGTTGATCCTGGTTGTTTACCGATATAATTATGGCCTGTGTCAAAACATAGAAGAAATCTAGATAAAAAATTCAAAACGTGGACAGGTCTAATAATTACAAACGTTCACCTAAAACGACACTATGTAAATATATATATATATATATATATATATATATATATATATATATATATATATACTCAATCTGCAGACAGTACTGTTTCGCCCTTTGTGGGTTCATCAGTGCAGCACAGAGCTTCTGAGACATAACTCTCAGGCCGTGTTGCCGGAGCAAACACAGCTTAAGGAGTTATTGTGGGATCCTGTTAGAGTGCTCAAACTACGCATGCGCAGTGTGCTCCGCATATATATATATATATATATGTATGTATGTAGCGTAGATGTGAAATAATGTAATTAGAATAAAGGCTATGTCAAGATAAAGACAGTACAAACAATATTGATAAACTGTGAGAAGTTTTTATAAAGTTGGAATGGCGGAGGATGAAAAGAAGGAAAACTTCTCATTTTGTCGCCGGATATGACTCCTTGCAAAACAAATGATACTCGACGTGGAGTTGCTTTGCTGTTTACGGTGAACTATTAAGCGGCAGTAAAAGTGAACTGAAGTCATGTTTTGGATTGTAAATAAAGATTGGAATAACCACGATGTCATTTTATTGTCAAGGTTGATCCTCTTAATTTTTTTGAGGATTTTCATTCTGACTTTTATTCCAATTAAAGAAAACTGAAATACCCTGATCAAGTCACTGCCTTGTATTATTGTCTTCCAATTGGTAATTATCGATCACATGCTCTTCAACCGGATTTGTTTGTCTTATTCCAAATGACACTGAATTAGTCATATGGAGCCAATTTAGGGAATGATGAAATACTTTTATATGCCAATGTTTGGCAATATCATTTTATTACCCAGTCTTTCACACAGGTAACTTTATTTGAAGGCACGCACACTTAATACTGGATATTGGAAAATATCAACACCTGGAGCATTATGCTGTATCCTCTGAACAGTAAAATGTACAACATTGGTTATTTTATAATTTAATTCTTTGTTTGAACTAATCTTCACCGTAGCCTATTATTTTTGTTGTGACTGTTCTTCTCCCCTGGAACTCATTAACTGTGGAAACTCTTGCTCCCTACTCAGTTTCTGTTCTCCTCTGATCTTGACACTCTTAAATCTAAAATAGACAATGCCCGTTTCCATCAACTTTCTTTAATGTATTACTCTTTGTTTTCATTTCATCCTACCATTTTTACCTTTTTTTAAATGTATTACACTACAGACGCGTATGTTGAGATATGTTATAGCTCAGTCTCAGTATGTCTTTTTTTTCTTTCGGTTACACTTGGATAAGACACAATACGAACAATTTTTACCAGGCTCTGAATATGATTAACACCACGAAAACTACCAATAAAAAAGCCATGTATATTTCATGCTATAAATAATCACCCCTCTTGGGACCATAGTTGATTTTCGCAGTGTGATTTTTGAAAATGATGACCTTGATTGGAACCAAATAAAGGACTGCTTGGCTATGTAATAAATCCGCGTTTGCTCCCAAACAATACACAGTAACGAACTCGAATTACGTTCAGTCATTGGGCAAGTACCATTAAAAATATGTGGAGAATGCCGGGAGATGTTTTCCTGTAACAATGTGAGAAAGAAACAATGTTTTTGTAATGACGGCTTACCTGTGATTTTATTGGCGTATAGTATTCGCAGATTCATTTTACTTTGTCATGCATGCTTCTTTAGTCATTCGTGCCATGTATTAACAAGCTTTGATCTTCATTCAACGAATGTTCCTTAAGGAACAATGGATTAAGCCTTTGTGTCTTGTGCCCCACGACAAGCAGTGCATAGTCATAGTTATAACTAAAGGTTCTGTAGTCTTTGTTTGTAGTCCAAGAGTGATATTGTCGTACATTCTAAACGAATATCAGGCGCCCATTTTGACTTTTCACCTTTAGCTTTTTCAGTGTCGGGCTCACCTTCTTTTCCCGTAGACTTGACTCGTTATTGTTGTATTTGCAAGTTCCAACAGTTTATTGTCATTGCAATATATCTGATTCATTTTGCTGACCTTTTTTTATTATTGGTGCTGTCTCATGACTTTTTAATTATTGTTAAATTTACTACGTGCAGTTCTTTGCATCCAACGGTTTATCCAGATTTATTGAAAAGTTAATCATTTTTATTAATGTTATTGGTTATAGGGCTTGGATACCACGCAAGAATGTTGCTGATCTTTCTGTAAAACCACAGACAAAGAAACGGTCTAAGGCTTGGGTAACAGCAGAAGAGGAACTTGAAGAATATATACGTCTCCTGCGTAATGTAAAAGATATAACTGCGAAGGTACTTCAGGGCCTGTCAGAGCAATTTTTGATTAGTCAAATTAGTTCTTTTGATGGGGACCTATTTAATTCATTTCATTTACAAAATTTTCAATCCAGCCCACCCCCCTCCCACCCTGTAGCCGCATGTATAAAGCATATCGCTTTCTTTTTTTTCGTGCAAAATATGCCAGGCATTGCCTTTAATAAAGCCGATTTCCCGCGGGATATTTTAATTGGGCTGTAGATAAAAGCTTTTTTCATAAAGCTAGTTTTCCCTCTATTCGTGCCACTTTATAAAGAGCTAAGGTACGTGTTTTATTTACACCCTTGGCGTCTTTCTGGTAAGGTAAGTTAAAAAAATCCATTTAAAGTTTAAAAACCTCTTTTTTTTCAATTGTCTGATCTGATCTTGCAGGCTTCGACTATCATGGTTCTCCATTCCTCTCTGCATTCAGTCTTTCTTATGAGTTTATTAATCATGTATTGGTGGTTCACTGTATATATATACTTGTTAAAGCTGCAGATGAACTTTTTCCGTTGTCCTCCCCTGCTTTTCTTGCCGATGGTTATTCCCAATAACAAGCGCTTTTCCAGTCTGTTCGCTCTCACTATGTGCCCTAAGAATTTCAGCTGTCTTTTTCGGATGGTATTGAAAAGTGATTTCTTGAATCCAACCATTCGTCTTACTTCTTTGATTTTTGCCATATATACATACGTCTTCATGCCGTCTGGGATGTTGCCTTTATCTTAGATACAGTTCAGTAAATTCGTAACCACGTTAATTCCAATTTCATATAGAACAATTATCAATTTGGATGGAATGTCGTCGGCCCCGATGCTTTACCAGTCTTCATCTAAATTACTTATCTCAGGTGGTTGGCCTCGGTCATCATGATAGAGCTCCGCAATGTATTCAGACCATCTGTTTAGGATATCCTCTTTTTCCATAAGAATGCCTTCATCTTTGAACTTTAGGCAGCAAGTTTTTGCCGTAGCCTTCTTTCCTGTCACTTCTTGTATCTTTTTGTGCATGAGTTTGATACCTATATTTGTGCTCATTTCGATTTCATTAGATTCCTTAGTTATCCATTCCTCTTTTGCTTCAATGTAATTCTTTGCCAACGTGTCAAGTCCCTTGTATTTATTTACATCTCCTTTTGCTTTCCTTCTGTCTTCCATTAGATTTTTTATTTCTCTCTTCGTCCAGATCTTTGTTCTTTCTAATTGTTATGTGTTCTTTTCCAGCCTCACTGGTACTGGTTTCCATCGTCTGCCTTGTTTTCTCTTCATTTATCAGTTGGCCTAGTGTGTCAAACTTATTTTCAACGCAGATTTTTTATTTTCCTATGTCTTGAACTTGTAATATGTTCATTTGTAGTATTGGTGCTCTTTTTAACAATGACTACGAATTCTTAGCTTCTCATTCTTCTTCACGGACGAGCTTTTTTCATGATATTTACTGATTTTTGCTCTCATACTAAAAAATGTTACCTGAACTAATTCTTTTAACATTTTTTTTCGCATTTAATACGGACTGTTATTCAAATGATAAACCAGAGAATTCTTTATTCATAAGCNTCTTTTTTTTCAATTGTCTGATCTGATCTTGCAGGCTTCGACTATCATGGTTCTCCATTCCTCTCTGCATTCAGTCTTTCTTATGAGTTTATTAATCATGTATTGGTGGTTCACTGTATATATATACTTGTTAAAGCTGCAGATGAACTTTTTCCGTTGTCCTCCCCTGCTTTTCTTGCCGATGGTTATTCCCAATAACAAGCGCTTTTCCAGTCTGTTCGCTCTCACTATGTGCCCTAAGAATTTCAGCTGTCTTTTTCGGATGGTATTGAAAAGTGATTTCTTGAATCCAACCATTCGTCTTACTTCTTTGATTTTTGCCATATATACATACGTCTTCATGCCGTCTGGGATGTTGCCTTTATCTTAGATACAGTTCAGTAAATTCGTAACCACGTTAATTCCAATTTCATATAGAACAATTATCAATTTGGATGGAATGTCGTCGGCCCCGATGCTTTACCAGTCTTCATCTAAATTACTTATCTCAGGTGGTTGGCCTCGGTCATCATGATAGAGCTCCGCAATGTATTCAGACCATCTGTTTAGGATATCCTCTTTTTCCATAAGAATGCCTTCATCTTTGAACTTTAGGCAGCAAGTTTTTGCCGTAGCCTTCTTTCCTGTCACTTCTTGTATCTTTTTGTGCATGAGTTTGATACCTATATTTGTGCTCATTTCGATTTCATTAGATTCCTTAGTTATCCATTCCTCTTTTGCTTCAATGTAATTCTTTGCCAACGTGTCAAGTCCCTTGTATTTATTTACATCTCCTTTTGCTTTCCTTCTGTCTTCCATTAGATTTTTTATTTCTCTCTTCGTCCAGATCTTTGTTCTTTCTAATTGTTATGTGTTCTTTTCCAGCCTCACTGGTACTGGTTTCCATCGTCTGCCTTGTTTTCTCTTCATTTATCAGTTGGCCTAGTGTGTCAAACTTATTTTCAACGCAGATTTTTTATTTTCCTATGTCTTGAACTTGTAATATGTTCATTTGTAGTATTGGTGCTCTTTTTAACAATGACTACGAATTCTTAGCTTCTCATTCTTCTTCACGGACGAGCTTTTTTCATGATATTTACTGATTTTTGCTCTCATACTAAAAAATGTTACCTGAACTAATTCTTTTAACATTTTTTTTCGCATTTAATACGGACTGTTATTCAAATGATAAACCAGAGAATTCTTTATTCATAAGCATTTACCTGCTTTGCAATTTGAATTTTGAAAATTTATTAAGTACTGAACCACCGATCTATACACATACTTAGCCACTGTTCCTTTTTCTCAGAAATATGGATAGCTGAAATAGAGCTACGAACGCAGCTGAACTTGTCAAATAATAAAGGATAAAAACTACAGAGCAGTTTGTTCCAGTAAATTGCAGTGTACAATCATTTAAAACGTTGGAAATATTTGAATATCGTAGCTTTAGCAATGGATTTGGTGCCATCTAGAGGATGTTTCAGCAGGAAGCTGAACAAGCGCGAGACTCGATCGAGTAGATTTATGTTCATTTACTTTTTACCGTTTAGTTCGTAGTGTTTATTGAGCTAACCCATATATATATATATATATATATATATATATATATATATATATATATATATATATATATATATATATAGGTAGGTAGGTAGTCAATAAGAAATTGCAAAGCGTCGGAGATTCATGCTCCCTCAGTTAATATTCAGTTGAAATAAAAAGATTCGTTATAAACTGGTTCTTACAATCTCATGCATAACGTCATAGACGGGGGGATCAGTCTTCCTCATCGTTGTTCAGTAGAATGGATTTTTTTCCTTTACACTTCGAAATAAGTTCAGTTTTTCGGTTTAAAACATGACCGTTGTAAATGGCTATTTTAAGTTTTTCGTATATGCATAAACTACATTAATTGTGTTATTGTTGAAAGCTGACCACTGTTTCCGTATTTTCCATTTAATTTTTGTACTTGGTTAAGACGCTTTCTTTTCCCTCCTTGTTTTGAAAGCTCAGTTTTGTTTATATATTGGTTATGTATATACAGTTACGCCAAAACGTCTTGTGATTGGCAAATGGTTTTTTAAAAGCAGGCTCTATTACGACTAACAGATCCTCCTTATATATACATATATTTAGACATCTCCATACACGATAAGCGTGAGAGAACCTGGACGCTCATTGATGTTGCAGTGCCAATGGATGTTGAGTTGTAATCAAAGAGGGGGAGAGGCGAGAGAGGTAGTCAACTCTGCAAGAGGAGCTTGAGCGCATGTACCGAGCCAAAGTGACCATTGTGCCGGTGATAGTTGGAGCTATGGGAACATTACCACCTGGAATATTCGAAGCATTTGAAACATTGCAGATCCCTAATATTGCTGCAAGTGCTCAGATTTCAGCACTTTTGGGCACCGCATCAATCAATCTTGCGCCGTCTTCTGCGCCTCTGAGGTCCTGGTCCGGACTTGAGACGTAGACATACTTATCCTAGGTTACCTAGTGACGCAGTAGCGTAAAAAAAAATATATATATATATANAATTTTTGTACTTGGTTAAGACGCTTTCTTTTCCCTCCTTGTTTTGAAAGCTCAGTTTTGTTTATATATTGGTTATGTATATACAGTTACGCCAAAACGTCTTGTGATTGGCAAATGGTTTTTTAAAAGCAGGCTCTATTACGACTAACAGATCCTCCTTATATATACATATATTTAGACATCTCCATACACGATAAGCGTGAGAGAACCTGGACGCTCATTGATGTTGCAGTGCCAATGGATGTTGAGTTGTAATCAAAGAGGGGGAGAGGCGAGAGAGGTATTCAAATCTGCAAGAGGAGCTTGAGCGCATGTACCGATCCAAAGTGACCATTGTGCTTGTGATAGTTGGAGCCATGGGAACATTTCCACCTGGAATATTCGAAGCATTTGAAACATTGCAGATCCCTAATATTGCTGCAAGTGCTCAGATTTCAGCACTTTGGGACACAGCATCAATCATGCGCCGTGTTCTGCGTCTCTGAGGCCCTGGTCCGGACTTGAGACGTAGACATACTTATCCTAGGTTACCTAGTGACGCAGTAGCATTAATATATATATATATAATGTCATCTTTCCCTACAGTCGTTTCTGAGCTTTTAAGCATCCTCGCCTTTTCTGTTTCTACCATTAGAGAGACGTATTGAAGTATCTGGAAGCAAATGCAAAAGCAGAAAAAGAGAAAGCCAACAATGCGAAAAAATTTAAGAAGCCCAAAATGGTAAAAAGTCCATCAAATGATAGTGATAGCACCGGTGCATCCTCAGAAGCTGCAGATGATTCCAATTCAAAAGTCCAACAAGACTGCAGCATTGACAGGATTCGAATGACAGACGATTACAAAATTATTGTAAAGTTAAGAAGGCAAGTAAAACTGTTGGAAAATTCTTTACGGGAGACACAAACCGAACTAGAAGTCGAAAAGAAGAAGGGAGAGGAACAACAACTAGAAATTGATCGGTTAAAAAGTGAATCAGAAAATAAATTATGCAGTGTGAAGGAGGACCTTGAAACCGAAAGAGAAAAGGCAACGGCTAAAGCATTGCATGAACAAAGGCTTGAAATGGAGAAAACGATTGATGAAAGGGTACGAGAAGCAGTAGAAGAAGAGAAAAAGCAAATCGATCAGAAGCTACAGGCCTCCATAGATGAGGAACGACTTCAGGGAGAGACAAAATTGCAATCAGCGCGTCAGCGTGACCGAGATGAATTTCAAAGAAGTATTGATGCCTTTCGGCGTGAAACAGAAGCCAGCCATAAAAGAGCAGTGGAAGATGCGGTTCGCAAAGCAAAGAGTGAGGCGGAGGAACTGTCCCAACGTATTATTCAAGATAACATGCGAAGAGCACAACTTGAAACAGAGCGCATGCTTCATGAAGCCGTAAGCGCCACGAAAAAGAAATCTTGGTGTTCAAACTGTTATACTGAAGCATTTTACCACTGCTGCTGGAATACCAATTATTGCTCCACAGAATGTCAAAGGATACATTGGGTAACACATCGTTACCAGTGCACTCGGGAACTTATGAATACATGTCGTTCGTGTCAGCAGACTAGACAGAGCTTTGGACCCGGGGGATTCTCGGGTGCAATGACTCCTAAATAGAATTAGCCAAAAACAGGAGAGACTGGAAATATAGTTTTAAATGTGCCCCATCATTAACCTATGATATTCATATTTATAGAAAAGTGGTTAGTAAGGGGATTTGATTTACTTTGATTTGATGTTCGTTACGTAAATGTTTTGAATGTGTATATAGGTGTTAGTAGACTTAGTCAGGGATGGAAGCATTTATTTAGTTTTTGAAAACAGTTCGCTACGTGAACTGTAATTTGGAACTTTTATCGCAACCATACAGTGATTTTAATAGAATAATAAGCGCACTGTTAACAGGTATACAGGAGAAAGCGTCAATAGGCAATTGCCAGTTTAATAAATTTTTGTTACAAAGTCTGGAGATAAATAGATTTTTGCAAGTGGAAATAGTCCATGGCATTGATACGTATGGTAATATGCAGGCAATTTGTTGTATTTTTGTTCGATGACTTTAGCCAGGTATGATTTAAACAGTAACCGATTTAGGAGGATAGAAAATTTTGAAAGGTTTGGACAAAGTGTCAAAAGTTAGAAAATTACAAACTTTCAGTCTTAGAGCAGAAGTGTTAGAGGAAACAGAGTCAGAACTCTTAATAACTACTGATGTCTCGTATGAGATCAGGACGGTTTTCGCTTCTCAATTAGTATCCGCTTCAAAAGAATAAAACCTTTTAAAATCATTGGTTGCGAGAACAAATTTTAACCTGTCCTATTTGGACATGTTACTTGCGATTTCATTTCAAGGTTAAAATCAGAAGAATACTTTCATTCCGTTGGGGTAACAGAACAAGAAGGCTGCCTGTACGACGTGTGACGAAGCTTTTAGTCTTCAGATACAATCATACCTGCGGGATTAACTTCCTTACCGGGACAGTCCTTTCTTCTAACGTTTTAGTATATATTTTGAATGTTAAATATTGCTTTATATAATGCCGTAAATTACTTTTTTTTAATTGCTTAGCATTAACAATAAAAATTGGTTAACCTGATATCAGGTTAACCAAGCAAGTTCCTAAACCTTCTATGACTAGAGGCAAGTTTTTCTCAATTTTTTATTTTTGTTGCAACAAAGAAACTTTTCAAATACAGTTTTTCTGCCTCGGGAAACCGCGATAGTTTTGAAATTTATCTTCCCGTTTTGTAATAGTGGTATCGTTTTTTAAAAATGAGCCAAAAAGTTAGACCAGTGAGAACAGCTTATATGAAATCCGACTTGCGTATCAGGTACAGCCTAGAAAAAAAAAATTTGAATTGGAAGTTAGAAAGCTGTGGTTTATAGCCAACTGTTGCTATGCAGCTCGGAGTGTATTGTAAGAAAAAGATAAGTTGCTGATAAAGAGCATTAACTTTGGTTTTTGTACTTTTAGTTTAGTTATTTTGCAAACTTTGTGTATATTTATGTAATAAGAAATTCTGGCAAAAGTTGACCAGTTGATTTTCAACTCGGGTTGTTTTTATATATTTGCATTGACTCGCAAGGTGAATAAATTGTTTCAAGAAAAGTTGCGAAAGTTTTTGTTCACGTGTTCGAATCCTTTCAGGAACACAATGGTTGTTTGTTACTTGTGCGTAAAACCATTTAATATTTATTTTCTTTCTTACTTTGTCATCCGTCTCTTTACTTGCCGGATTCAATGTGGTGTTTGATTTTTCTAGAACATGGGATCAAAATGTTAGTGTATGGAAAAATTATTGTTTTTTAAAAGGTATTGATAGATTTTAAGGGATACTTTTGAAAGAGTATTTTTCGCCTTATGTAGTGCAGTTGACTTCGTGCCCTAACTTTCAATACCCATACTTATCTAGGCAAGGAATAATGTGGACTTTAAACATGATTGAATTCGCATTTATGTTAATGCCGTATTTAGCGCGTTTTGTTTTATTTGCTTTCAACTCATTGTTTTCTGTAGTGTTTTAGCCTAGACGGCGCTATTTTAAGGGTCTTGTTTGAGAAGTTGAGCATTTCAAGGCACAGGCCCATGGTAATCCGCAATACTTTCAAAACAAGATGGTAGTCACTCGTCTTTAGGCAGTTGTACGGATATAAAAAAATTAACAGAAAATGTAGCGGTGTTCTCCAATATTTCTTAGCAACTGTAGCTCTAGTTTTTGTACGTTTTTTTTAGTAATCGTGCCCTACGTTTTTTGCTCATAAATGGGGACCATTTTTGACATTGCCGGGGTACCTTTCGGAATTTAATTTGACACTAATTGACAGGAGAATGTTACACTTGACGTACAGAATGTTGTGAACGTATTTTTTTTCTTTTTTGGTGAAAGAGAGAGAGTTGGTAATCGTTATTAGTTAAAAAAGCTGACAATACCCATTTGTAGGCACATTTATGTGTATTTGGCCCGGTAGACGTTCGTAAACCCATTACAGAATTGATGGTATTTTCTAAATATGTGCTCTTAATTACTAAAAATGTCATTTTTGTGCGGTTTTAGGCTATTAAAACGTAGTATTTAAATTCTTGGTTACTAAAATGGTATGAAGTTTGTATATCCTTTTGTCATCACTTTTATATGATGTAGTACAAGTTTTAGCATTAACAAACTTTTTGTCACTTATCCTAAAGTATTTATTTTTTGTATTTTAATCAAGTACATTAAGTAAATTTTGTACAGTACTACTTTTTCAAAGTGGTTCAATTTTTTTTATTTACGTCGTGTAGATGGCATAGCTTTTGAACTGAACTGGTGGCAAATGATATAATTGTAATTACCATCACATTGTGGTTGGCATTGGCATACATTGTTTGGTGGGGGTATTTTTCCATCATTTAAATAAGAAAATATCGTCAAGTTCATGCTTTAAAATTTTAGAAATATTTTTTGCGATTTTTTTTTGTGAAAGAAAGCATCTTTGATATTAGCTACGACATTCCTAGTAACAAAACTTGTATTGGCAATATATTTCCTGAAACATATCTCTGTTTTTAACAGGAGAGAGGGTTTTAACCTATTTTCGTTTTTACGTTTTCGTATGTCGCAAAATTTTAGCGCCTTGCCTGACGTTATATTTTGAAATCATGGGCCATATTTATGAAATACAACAGAAAATCAAAACAAGCACATGGCATTTTTGGGCTAAGGAATTGTTGTAGGTTGAATACAATGGTTTCATAACCATAAGGGTATACTCACTCTTGGGCCTTCATTTTAGTTAAACAATGTGGATAGTGACAATAGGTAAGACCCCTTTCCTTTTTGTATTAGTTTACAACATTATCTAAGCCATAGGGCTGAGTCATTTTCTATTGCAGTAATGAGTAGTTTTTTTGTATTTTTCTCTCAAGAATGCTTTAAAGTCAATATATTAACGGAGGTGGTTGTTAATATTTATTAGCTGAGGAAATAAAAGTTGGGAAGACTGTTAACTTTTACCCTAAAATCCAAACATAAAAAAAAAGATCCTGGCCGATTTGAGTTCTGCAACAAATAGTGAACATAATATTTATTTTTTCAGCTGTTGCAGTGATTTGTGGTCACAAATTTATTTGAATGGCAATACTAGAAAACTGCCATATTCTGAAGTAGTAGCTATGCTTAATGTGGCTTCCCAAAGACTGGGTGAAAGCTAGGATATAACTTTAAAGTATTATTGATGTAATAAGATGTAATTATGGTATAATCATAGTAAGTTATATGTAATAGGGTGAACAATAGTGTCATCGTTATAGTAGTATATCGTGACTTTTAATCCACCTTGGAGTCAAGAATAAATAGTCAAAGGGATGTTATAGTACCTTGTCATGAAATACTTGTAAAAGAAATTATGGCATCTGCCAGTAAAGTTTGATACATTTTTCCCGTTGATTTTATGCCTACGATAAAATTTGTGTAAAACAGCAATAAGGATTAAATTTGGAAGTAAATATCTTGCTATTTTGATTTGTTTGTAAGGTTTTTCAACTCTTACCTTAGATGTTACTCTTGCTGTTACTGTTTTATTCTTTTTTCGTACCTATTTTTCATCACGCCCTTTCTTCCAGTCTGTCGATAGACATGATAACTTACGCCCTATGTCAGCTTTTTCTTGGTATTATACCAAAATGGAACAAGACATTATGTGCAACCCTGAGTATCAAACATTTTCAGATGAATATAGTCTTGTTTCAGCGTTGTTGAGTTCGCTTAAATTTTCCGGAAGATGCTTTCGTAATGCGATTCAATAACCGTACTCGAATTTGCGGTTGAAAATTTGGTAATGTGGATGTTAATTGTTTTAGCCCATATTAGTTTTGCATATTTTGCTCCCATTTACATGTAATCGTTTTAATTTAATTTTATCTCTGAGACCCATTTCAAGCTTAACAGCGATTAAATTGAGCTTTTTATCAGTTGATGATAGGACGTCTGACATGATCCAGGTTTGGAAATTTTTAGCGCAGTATACAACTTTATTTTTCATATCCGAGTTATGCATAAGCTTACATGTGTTTTCGTCAGCTACATGTGATCGAGTTAATATGTAAGTAAACAGAGTAGATTTACTTCCCACAGAGTAGCGTAGCAGGTAGTTGTTACATATTTACAGAGCCCATTACTGAAAATTAAAAAGCATTGCTCTCGCAAATGTATACATTCAGAGGAAATTGCCCTCAATTTATAAAAAAAAATTTCAACAGCCCAAAACCTTCCCAGTAGAGCGTCATCTTAAGGAGCCAACAGACGTTTCAGTTCGCATTTCTCTCAATCTTGCATTTGAAATTTGTCAATGTATAAACTTTAATAAAAATTTTAAATGAAACCTTGTTTTAGACTATAAATGGAATTTGTAATATTGTTTTTAGCATTTGAGTAACGATATTCCTTTTGGTTCGCCTATCATTCTCCCAAACCTGATGAAAAGAGCTATCACAAAACCACGAAGAATATGCATGGAAAAGAGGCAATTCGTTGCTAGACGTTTTCTCATAATACAAGTAAAACATTTCTACTAGTGACTTTAAAAGTTGGTTATGTACATTACAGCCGGATGCTTCAAAGTTGACATGAAATAATAGTAACTTGGCTTAAGAAAAGAAAACAATTAAAACCAAATATAGTCTGAATTGCTTTTTCAATAAGTTTTTCGACCTGAACCCACTCAATAGAGTAGCACGCCAGGTGGTTGCATCGCCGAAAAAATAAAAACATTGCGGTCCATTAGAAAGTATTAAATAATGAATTGAATATAAAGCGGTTTGTTTGCTTAACTTAAAGAAGATCTCCCAATCATGACAACAACTAGAGAACTCGTGTATAAGTTACACTATGAGCTGAGCTGATATGTTAATCCTCACCCTTCACCATCATCACGCAGCAGGTGGTGTTTAAGTGCACATTATTTTTTGTTTTGAATTTTGCTTCAAGACTTTTTGAACTTGTCACCCGTAGCTTCTGTGTTGGTATGCCCTAGCCTGGGCCTTCGTTCTGTGACCTCGTCAGCTTATATTTTCTCCAAGTGACAAGAAGCGGATATTAGATCTGAATAAACCTGGTAGGAAAGGGTCCATTTGTACCCTGTTGCGTCCTGCCCAGTATACATAAATGGTCAGAAAGCGAAAAACGAGAGTAGTTGTGTTCATTATGCTGGGTGGGGTGCTTTTGTTCAATATCGCATTAGAGTATGTAGAGTCAAAAAGCGTCGCTAGAACCAAATCGAACATCAATTTATGACCAACTTGGGGCTAAAGAATGATTTCAATTCATTATGTCTGGACTTGCATGGAATATACGTGAGAAGGCGTAAAGGATCTGCTATGCGAAAGTCAAATCATCAAAATTTTATTTCTCTCGCCCATTATGTAGAGAACGAGAAGGGGTCCAGGAGGAAAATTTGACGTCTTCAGTGTAATCAAACACAACGCGTTTTTTGTTTGAAGACCATGGGAATTAACATCGATGCTCTTCGTAACTCAAATTAGGTATTTTCTTAAACGCCAATTGTTTGTTTTCCGTTTATTGACCGTACACCGGGTAAATACAACCGATGTAGTTTTAATTCTTTCATTCTCCCCTGTGTGGGAGTGTATCCACAGCATGCATCAAAAGGTAACTAAATACGGATGATAAAAACTACATTCATAAATTTGTGCATGAAAGTTTTGCACGATTTATGCATAAAATGCTTTAATTTTTAATTTGAACATTGTTGAAGGTCACTCGAAACATTTTTTACCCTACCTTGTGATTGGAACCCTTTAAAATAACTTGCTACTGTTATTTTGAAAAGTATAGTACAAACTAGGGCCTGCGAATGTACATTAGGAGCATGATTTTAAATATTAAATCCCTGTCATAAAATTAACTTCTCTGAGGACCTACATGAAAGTCACGTTGCAATATTGAAATCCATAATAAAGCTGTTACATCCACCCTCCCCCCCCCCCTGTTCTTTTGCGTTTTTATTCTCATGCTTAACGATTTCAGTAATTCTAGTTTTAAAGTTACAATTTTTGTAGTTGAAATGTTTTACACGATCAGGTGTATTTTAAAGTTTCAGACTGGAATTGTCACCCTTTGGTATGCTTGGCAGTACTGTTAATTTTCTTAACATCAGATTGTCTCCTTTTCTGAGTAATTTCAAACCCAATCGTTTCTGATAATAGAGGATTGTAATTTTTTGTTGTTTCACAATCGTTATTTGACTATATTTTTTTTAAATAGCTTCAAGTTTAACTATTCATTAAAATGAAGTTTAAATATAAAAATCTCAACTACTCACAATTTATAGAAAAATCGCCTGTAATATTGCTAGAATGTTAAGACCTCATTAATGTGATAATGACTAGAGGCGTCTTCAGGAATTGATTTCATTCTAAATCACCTCTCCTTTTGCATAGGTATTTAAGACTGTAAGTAACGTGCTTGATAGCAGCGTTACAGCGATACAGCGCAAACATAAGCACCGCTTATGTTTGCGCTGTAATTGGCCCCATTCCAGCCACTGACAGGAGTTTGATAGCCCGTACAACACTACAGTATTTTTTCCATGTGTAATTTTTGGTCTAATTTGTAAAGGAACTTCTAATGGCTATCTTGCTATAAGAATGATATGAGTCAATGGTCATATCTTGGTTGGAAGATCATTAAAATCCAATGTTGAATAGTCTTGCATGTTTCGGACAACATGAAAATTAGAGAGAGGTAAAACCAGTAATTAAGTAAAACGGAAAAGAAAGGAAAAATAGAAAATTACACTATGACGTAATTTTCTGTATTAATATAGCTAAATTAAAAGTGACAGGCTTGTAGCCAAGCATTTATAATGGAAATAAAAGTAAAGAATGGCTTTTGATGACTCGAATATTTCTGTTTTTGTAGGGGAGTTGTCCTGTTTATTTTGCAATCTTGGAGAAATGATTTAAACATATCTTGTGGGGGATTTTTTACAGTGTAGTATTTAACAAAAGTAGTTAACTCTTATAACTAGGTTCATCTCTTTCAAAGCTGTTTTTGGTTTTCAATGTCTTCCACCAGCTTGTGAAACTAATATAGAAATTGGTGGTAATTAATTAAACTATAAGTAAATAGATATTTAATTTTAGCAGTTGTGTTTCTTGTGTAAAGCATTGTTTCAGAAAACATTTGTTATATTGGAAACCCAACATTGTATTCCGTTTGCATGAGTTCTTTCGGTTTCACATCAATTCTTGGATTGATTGTTGTAATCAAGTCAAAAAGTTACTATGTTAAAAAAGTGTTGAGTTTTTTTAAGTACAAGAATTAAATAAAAGAGGTTTACAGACATTAAGACGCATCTTAATCATAGACAGCCTGTTGTTAATATTCTCAAGTTCTAATTTCAAGTTGGTGGTACAGCAGAAACGTTCTTTGCTAGCTAGTCTTAACGGCGCTACTATGGTTGTAAGGTACTGCGACAAAAAAGTATTGTTATGTGCTGTTACCTCAGCTGTTAAAAGTTTTTGCCAAGTGGCTATTACTGGTTTTGCCAGATATAGACAATTGTTATATACTCTTGCTGTAGTTTTTCCATCTGCAAAAACCTGGCCTTAATGTCTTTTGGCCGCACCCGTCAGGGGTCGCCACAATGAATCATCCGCTTCCCTTTGGTGCGGTCAGCAGCGTCCTCTCCTCTCATTCCTATCGTCCCCATGTCCTCTTCAATTGCGTCCATGTACCGTATTGTTGGTCTGTTGGTCTTCCACTCTTGCTCCCGAGCAGGTGTATCTCTAACATTCTCCTCATGATGTAGTTCTCTTTCTTTCTGATCAGGTATCCAAACTATATCATTATTGTCTTCCTTTGCTTCTCTCCTAATCTCCCAACATGTGCTGTACCTCTGATCCATTCATTTCTGATTTTATACCGGTCTGTGATCCCAGGTGACCACCTCAACATTCTCAACTCTGCCTCTTGCAAGGCAGCTTCCTGCTTCTTTGTTGTCTCTAGTGTCCCGAGCACATACAGCAGAGCTGGCCGCCATACCGTTTTCTATACTTTTTACTTTTGGTGATACCTTTCTGTCACATAGTACTCCAGTAACCTTCCTCCACCCATTCCATTCTGCCATTATTCGCTTCTTCACTGTAAATTCCAGGCACTTAAAGTTACATCTTGTTTTACATCTGTTCCTTACATGCTTATTTGATCACCCTCTCTTCCATTCAAGACCAGGTATTTTGCTTTTTTTCTGCATACTTTAATTTCCTTTTGTTCTAGGTCATCTCTCCAGTTCTCCTTTAGCCTCATTTCTTGTCTTGCTACACAACATAATGTCATTCGCAAATAGCATTGGCCATGGAACCTCTTTCCTGACTTCATCAGTATGTCGATCCATAACTACTGCAAATAGGAAGGAGCTTAGTGCCGATCCCTTGTGCAGTCCGACCTTGACCTGGAACCAACCAGTCATCCCTGCAAAACTTCTTATGGCAGTGTCACTGCTCCTGTACTTTTTTTAACCTAACGTACTTTTCTGCTACTCCAGATGTTCTCATGCAGTGCCAAAATTCCTCCTTGGGCACCCTGTCGTACGCTTCTTCCAAACCTATAAAAATACAATACAATTCCCATTGACCTTCACGATGCTTTTTCATCAGGATATATAAAATGAATTGCGCGTCCGTTGTGCTATTTTCTAGCATGAAACCATAATGTTCCTGGCTGACCTCTACCTCTTGCCCGAGCCTTGTATCCCAAACTCCATGGTGTGGCACATTAAATTGATGCCCCCTGTAGATGCTACACTGCACCTCCTTTATTCTTATAAACAGGGATCAACTCGCTCCTTTTCCAGTCTTTTGGTATTTCCTCGCACTGCAGGATTCTGTTGAAAAGCTTTGTGAGCACTTTTAAACTCAAGTCACTGAGAAACTTCGATGCTTTAATAGATATGTTTTTTAGGTCTGCAGGCTTTCCATTTTTCATTTTCTTTAATCCCTTTCTGACTTCATAACAAGAAATTATTTGTACTGTTCTATTACTACACGATCTGCCTTTTTTGAATTTGACTTAACACAACCAGTGTGTCACTTTGACTTCCAGTGGAGTTTGTGTAAATTCATTTACAAAGTAAAATGTTCATATGTGAAGTGTAAGGTTTTTTAAAAATTTCTTGCAGAGCGTACACTGAGTATCTTTGAAAAAACTTTATATTTTCATCGCTAGCAGTATTGGGCCAGACAAATAGGTAACAATTGATGAAAGTTCTCCATTTTGTAGTAGTACTAAAGCTTGAAGTTAGGTGGAAATCTATGGATTAGCTTCCACCACCACTACGACTTCACCATTTAAACAAAGTAATAAAAGAAGGTTAAATTACCCACTGGGCGTTGATTTCTTCCTCAATATTTGGTAAGGGAGTTACCTCTAAACGTAATTTGCTTACTAAGAACACCTTACTTTGATGTAAGTAGCTCGCCATTGAAAGACTTCTTTATCTTTTCATTCGACTGTCGCTATAAATATCACCATGTAACAGTATTTTTGTTTGATGCACGTTTTCAATGTTTTCTAATCTATTTTTGTGTGCTGAATCCAAAAATCATGGGGGTTTTTTTGTCTACCGTCGTTCCTTTTTATGATAATGGGCAAAGTTACTTTTCGAGCAATACCGTAAGTAATCCAAAATACGCAGCTCACACTAGTGCATTACAACAACACAATGAACCACAATTTGCACTTATTATGATATTGCATTGATTGATAACAAGTTTTCATCTTCCATTGAAAATTTGTACAACACTACCTCCCAAATTTTGCGGAATTGATGAAAAATATAACATAAGCATTAGTTACCGTGATTTTCTTGAGTGCTCTGATGTATCAATTCGCACGATCGACCAAATGTAGTCTCCCATCACAGTAGCATCCCAAAGTCCTTGATATCTTCCTTCCATCGTAGCGATATACTGATGAAGTCTTTCTCCATGCTCCTCACTGACAGCACCGAGATTTTCGTGAAAAAAGTCTAGATGGGAATGTAGAAAGTGTAACTTTAAGGACATGCGACATCCCATGCATTTGAAAGCTGCGACAAGCTTTGAAACAAGACGTTTGTAGTTTGGACACCTATTATTGCCAAGGAAACCCTGGAAAACATTGTAAATAGCACACCAGGCATCCCGTTCTACGTCATTCATCGCAGCTTCAAGTTTATCTGATTCCAGCATCTGTTTTATCTTTGGTCCGACAAAAACACCTGCTTTGACTTTCGCCTCAAAGAGCTTCGGAAACATAAACCTAATTTGTTAGAATGCTGGTCCTTCGGGATTTAAAGCCTTCACAAATTGCTTTACAAGTCCCAGTTGTATGTGGAGAGGAGGTAATAGGACCCTGTTGCGGTCTACCAAACCAGGCCGGATGACGTTCACCTTTCCTGGTTTCATGTCCCTGGGAGGTAACGTTTCCCATTCATAGTGCTTTTTGTTTGCTCTGCTATTCTACAAACACAGAAAACATGAATGCGTCGTGTATGTGCCTTGTAACCCTAGTAAGAAAGATATTATTTTCAAGTAACCACAAACATCCCACTTGAAGCTGATGTACTCGATGCTGTCTGGGAGCAATTTGACGTTTTCGTAATTTTCCTTCTTGGGTACTGAGTGAACAAGAGGACGTGATGGGTGTTTGTTACCATTGAGCAGCAGAACAGCTTTCAGACTTCTAACTGAACCATCGATATATAAATGCCATTCGAAAGGCTCATGCTTAAGTCCTAAGCACCAAATAATCCGTTTATGTCTTTGCAATACCACATATCACCATTGGCATTAAAAGGATTTTCGAACATTGCATGAAGTTTCCGGTACACAGACACCTTACAGTCTCCTTTCAACAAGTTCCATCCCTTAAATCAAGATGTCAACAGCTGAGCACCAGACTTAGTAAGACCTAAATCTCTGATCAAATTATCAAGTTCCTGTTGACTTGGACAGTATGCTTCGGTGTAAGATGTTGGATGAAAGGCTTCATTTAGATCTACTTTTCTTGAAGCGCTTGAATCATCCGATGACATTTCCATCGCTGTTTCATACTGAAAAGCGTAGTAAACGCAATGAGTTGCTGATAAAATGCATGGAGACAGAATTATAAATATTGCATAAAATCTCCAAGTTGATTTGAAAAACGTTCTGCTTAATTAATGAAATATATCGTACTTACATTTTCGGGTGGTTGTGGTACTGGTAAGTGCTCATCATGAAAAATAGGTGCCCTGGATAACAGTATGTCTGGATACTGAAGAGCTGTTCTTCCTTTACCCTTCCTGTATTTTGAAACATCGATCATGCAGAAGTAACCATCGCTTTGCTTTGCTCTCTCCACACTCTTGGGATTGGCACTGCTCTTCCTTTATTCCACGGTCATCCTTCAATATACAATCGGCAACTACCACATACAACATGCGAAGCTTATGGTTTATCCTGATCGCCCATGGGCATCCCAAAGTAAAGTCGGTATGCTATCCAAGACTTATTTCCCCCATGATCTTATAAGAGACTTGTTTTCTGCCAATGTAACAGCCACAAACGTAACAGAAGCTGTTGGGAGAGTTCACGTACGTTTTGTTTTCATTAGCCATCCGGATATTCACGAAAAATGTATATTCCAAGGTGAGCTATTGAGAGGATGCTTTTCAAAAATGAAAACAGTCCTGCAGCAGAGATTTAGTAAAGTTGAACCTATTGCTAAAACTATCTTTGTTATGTCATACAATTGAAAGCCCTACACAATATCTTGCTTTGTTCTGAGACGTTAACAGAGTCATTAATCCCTTTTCTAAAATTAGATGATAAATTGTTCAATATTTGAGTCAGAAATGGTGGCAATTGTTTGCACTCTTCGATCTGGAGGAATTTATGTTGCAAATCTTTTGTATTTGTTGCATAACTACTTCGCTATGCAGTCTGGTGGAGTAGTGTGAATGTTTACATAATTTAGCTGCTACACATTCATCAAAGGACTTATTCTTGATAAAGATGCATGCATTCAGAATATTTCTGGTACCGGAAATAAAAATTTACATTTGTGAATAAACGAACAATGCTACAGAAAAACAAAAAAGAATATTTGAAATCAAAGTGAAAAATGATTCGGAATCAAGATAAAAAATAAGTCAAGCACAACTTTTTTGAAAATTTATTACATTGTTTACTTGAGCAAATTATTTGAATGTGAGCCCTAAGGAACTAGATATTTGAAGAATGGGACAGAAAATGAAACGACCTTCAGCAATCTAGCATGTTCACAGGTGGCAGATTTGGGCTTCTAAATATGAGGTCTGGCTGCTAGGGGAGTCGCAAACAAACGAGGTAGTCATGGAGGGTGGAATGAGGCAGGGAAAATCACATTTTGAAAATGTGTAAAATTATCAGGATTCCTACTTTATCATATCTTTCGAGTGTCACCGTGACAGAAATAAGAAAGGGCTTTGCTTGATCAAAAAAATTCAAACAACTTCAAATGTACCGCAAATGCAAAAACATAAATTTGAATACAAAAAACAAGAATCCTATAGCCAAACATCACTGAGAATTCTGGATTTTGAAAAAAATAGATAAACAAGTACTGCTAGTTTTAAGGGTGAATTTCCTGAACGATTCTTAATCTGGCAGTGATAAATCGTTTAAAAAATAAAGATATTCAGAGGGAAGCATAATCTGAATTACTATTACCAATGCTACCAGAGAAAAGCGTCTTTCTTTGTTGGAAAACGTAGTAAGGCAACCTGAAGAAAGCATAATACTGACAGCACACAATGGAGACTTTTACAATCCAAGACCAAGAAGCAGACCATCTAAATGTTGATAAGACCAAATGCCAACTGACGCTGGAGGCTGTTTCAAGACAGCAGAAAACAATCCTTTGGACACGTCTCGTTGAAATGAAAATGCCATAAGTAGCAAGGGACCTACCAAGACCTAAGCATACAAGCATATAAGTAACCTTATGTGTATTCACACATAAGGTGATAGTGAATTATCAGCAATGTGATGAAGACGAAGCTTGAAAATGTCGATACATAGTTTTAAGACACTCAGAATTGCATGCACTAAAAGGATATATAAAAAGCAGTTTACAGATGGATAATATGAACTTTAATGACAAACGCTACTGAGGAAGACATAAGCTTACATGTCTTAATATACACTATATCTTTAGGTATCCAAATGTCATTTGTCTGAACGTTTTCAGTAAGGGTTCTATATTTATATCCATGCGAATGATCGATTATAATCGATCATTCGGACCAATCTCTGATGTAAAGTCCACAACAGGTAATCAACTATTGCAGACTTTACATCAGAGATCAGTCCGTATTTTAAAAACTAATTTCCACCTCCAAGTTTGAAAATAAACTATGGAAAGGGAAATTGCAAAATTTCCTACACATCTGTAGGACCACTCCATATCAAGCTACCAAAAAAAAGCCCACCATAATTATTTGTCAACAAACTAATGAGAACTTTTACATGGTAGTTGAAATAAAGTATTTGGTATTAACGGCAAGAAACGAAAAAGATCCACAGTATAATCAGAACATTTGGTTTTTCAAAAAGGTAAATAACACGGACGAAAGATCATTGGAACCGGATAAGAAGACTAAAACAGAAAGGAAACAGTGTCCCTAAAGAGGCAGAAAAACTGCAAATAGATAGGCATAGATTGAGACTTATTTTGTGAAGAAAAAAATGCTTAGTTCAAGGTATAGGGAGATGTTGTACACTTACGTCAGGGATCGGTCCCTGTTTTATTAAGGGAACATTAACTTGTTTTACAAATTTAGTTATGAAGTGTTGCTGTGAAATGGGCTTTTAGTTTCCTAAAAGAAACCTTTTTGTTATAGTGTACATATTAAATAGACCTTCGTGGTACATCCACAACAATCTGTACCAGACAAAGTCCAAATTTTCATTTCATAGTAGCTTGGCGAAATTTTGCGTCCAAGATCCAGCTCTTGCAGTAGCCATAACCTTTACAAATTAGGGCGTTTGGGGTTCTAAGTGAGATCTGCACCATTCGAGAATCTCCAAGTTAGATGCAGTCATCATCATCAATCGGGCACACCCGAAATCATAATCAACATTGTCCACTAGTCTCTGTTCGTCATCGATTTATGGAGATCGGGTATTGGAAGACCTGTGTTTTTCTGGAGCAGGGTAGCACAGCCCAGTGTAGGTCGACCGACATTTCTGTAACCACGGTGCGGTTTCCACAACACAGTGAGCGCTGCAGGTTCTGCACTTCTGAAGCAGTGTCCTGCGAGGCGTAGTCGGCGTAATCTAATGTTATCGGTGATTTTGGGTAGATACAGTACAGATTATGTTAAAAAAAACTTCGTGTAATCACATGAGTGTAAAGCCATCTGATAAAAATAAATGTTTAGCTGAGTAAAAGTAACTTGCAGCAGTGGTGATGCGGTGTATGACCAAATGGTATAATTTTCATGATTGTGTCCTAAAGATCGTTGTCAATGTTTATCAGCATCAAGAAGCAAGACGACCTTCATTAACTGAGTAGCAAAGGTGACTTATGATTGCCTTCAGCTTGGGAAGGACATAAAATTTATTGGCGTTTGGAAAACCCACACGTTAATTTGTAAAGATGGTAGAGCTTTGGATACCAACTTTGTAAATGATAATTTACTGTTATCTTCGAAATAGTTGCTAGGTACCAAGCTTGCATCCTAAATTTTCTCAAATTCTGTTAGTTTGCATCAAAAGACTCTTACTCGTCTTTCATTAAGTCACCGTCCAAATTATGTATTCTGAGAAAATAACTGATTAAAGTTGTAGATAATCCTCTTGGTGTTTCTTTTCTTACTTTTTGGGGTTAAGCAAGTGTTATGTATCAGAAGGAAACACGCGCAGGACACAAGAATAAGAAGACTGTACTTTCAATACGACACCCTAAAACGAGGTGCGTCTGTAACTCTTGAATGAAACACAAGGCCTCTTTTACATGATTTCGTATTGTATATTTTGTATTTTGTACATAGAGTTTAAATACGGACGAAATCATGGCTTGAAAACATATTTCTCGGACAACTAAAGCCGATTTCGCGAGGAAATGATGGAGACTATATTTTTACATGGACTCCCAGAAGAACTGAGAAAAGAAATATTACTAAGGGAGCATACAAGTTTTAATGGTGTGGTGAGTCTTTGCACCAAGCTTTTGTTAAAACAGAACTGTAGTTTGTATAGTGTTTTTAGTGTTGATAACCGTGCTTCTGCCCGTACTACTTGTGCTCCTGAGCTTCATCGTGGTAAGAATAAGAGTAACATAGTGTGTTTTGCTTGTCTTAAGTCCGGTCATACGGCCAAGTCAAGTTTGTCTTCGGTTAAGCATGTCAGATGTCATGTCTGTAAATTGTTAGGCTATTTCTCAGGTAGCAAGTATTGCAAAGGTGGACCTAGTAACCGACCAAAAGTATACACGGTCTTAGTGCGGAGGCTAAGGATGGCTTTACCATCCCTGTAGCTATAGGAAACACTGAGATTTCATTGTTATTGGACACCGGATCCAGTCGTTGTCTTATTAATAGTGATACAATTAGTCGGTTAGGGTTAGAAGATTTCGTTGTATCTAGCCCGGTTTCCTTAGTAGATGATAGCAATAATTCTATATCCATTAAGGGTATGGTAGACCTTAATATTAATGTATATGGTACGATATGTACGCATACATTCGTTGTAGTTGCCAGTGGTATTTGTTTATTAGGACGTGATATCCTAAGTAAGCTACATATCGACATAAAGTTAGGAAAGGCAGCAGTTGCTTTGGTAGACACCGAAGACCCCTTGTGTTTAACGGATAAGGATTCATTAGGAGGTCATCCAAATAGCACAAAACAAATTCCATGCCCTTGAAAATGTCATCGACAATGTTCTGAAAACTGGACGGCGAGCTGACAAAACCATATGCCATTTTCTTGGCTGCATACTGTCCAAAAGAAGTAGAGATAGTGGTGTACTTGCGGCTATCGGGTGTCAGTTCTACTTGGTGGAAAGCCTCTCTCATGTCTACTTCTTTAAAAGGTTCTACCTGAAATGGGACCTTACTTTTGTCTGCCTTCTGACGAGTTGTGCACTTCTTAACATAATCTTCTATATCTTTACTGCACCCTTTCCACCAGGTGGGTGCCCTTCATGTATGATACTTAATACCTGTTCCCTTAAACTATCAGGGACAACCACCCTACCATCTGTACAGAAGATAATACCTTTGTCTTCAGCTAATTACTATCTTAGGTCCCACAACACCCCTGCCTCACCTGAGGTCTATCCCTTGGGGGCTCTGTAGCAACCCACTTCAAACACTGTGAAAGTATGGGGTCCTTAGCTGTTTTCTGGGCTATCACTGATTGAGATAATCCCACGGAGAAAAATTCAGTAACAAGCGAAATAACTTGGTCATCTTCTCCCACTTTAGTGACAAACTCTTGTCTAGCAACACAGAGACGGGATAAAGTATCTGGTAAAACATTTGACAATCCTTTGACATGCTTTATGTCAAAATTGAAATTTAACAATTTCAAAAGCCAGCGACTCAACCGGCAACTTACTCTGTCAAAACCTTTCTTTGACAATAGTGTCACAAGAGCTGAGTGGTCAGTCTCCAATGTGAATTTCCGTCCTGTGAGGTAAAATTTAAAACGTTCTACACCAAATACACAAGCTAGTGCCTCCAACTCTTGGATACTGTAACGTTTCCCAGCAGGTCCTGGGCTTCTGCTAGCACAGCATATGACCTTCTCTTGACCTTGAATTCTTTGCTTAAGTACAATCCCCAGTCCTTTGAAACTGGCGTCAAATCTTAAAATGGTCTCTGCCTTGTCACTAATATCGAACAAACCTAGGGGGATTGTACAAAATCAGCTACGACAACAACCCAATTAAGACTACAGTGGGTACACGTCAGCAAGGTAAACTCGATGAGAGGTTTAGTCTTAACTGGAGTATTTCAGCTCTCAAGACATGTGCAATAAACAACGTTTCAAATGAAGTAACCTTGATTGGAACTGCTCGTATCCGAAGTCGGTTTTTTCTGTGCTTTTCTGTCATACAGTCTTTCAGTGCAACAATAAAACTGTTTCACAATGTTTCGGACATGAAAAAGACAGTTCTTAAAGTTTTTTTAATATGATCACCAGCTTGTTGTTGCCACTTGCTTTGGACAGTGAGTGTCTTTCATGTCTCCTTTTTCTGGACGTTCTCGATCACATCGCTTCTTTTATGAAACCCAATAAAGGACGACTTTGAAAACAAACGGGTAAAAATGTGACTTAATCCCAAATCCCACATTTGATTTTCCTTCGTTTCACATTCGGGAGGGGGGGGGGGTGTCGTATGAAATTTTTCACAGACGAGAAAATATGATTTCTAAATTTGGAAATCAAGAAGTGTTGAACTAGATAAACAAATGTCTGGAGTCGTTCTCTCGTTTTTGATTGGTAAACGTGCGATTCACGCAGTACCATATCAATTTTTTCTGTCAACAAGAATATTTTTTTACTTCTGTCACTGCAAATAGAATCGAGGGAATAATTCAACAGGAATTTGATCTGCATGTCAACCATCCTGTCAAAATTTGAATACACAATATAACCCACAATGCAATTCGAAGTTCGCCAGCAGTTTTCAGACCAGGAAAGCAAATTTATCGATTCTGTTTGTTTCAGAAGTTAGGGCGAAGTAAGGTTATTTTCTTACATTTTGTCGTTGGGAAAAATGGTTTCTGAGGAAGATTCGAAATCAGCAAACTGGTAAGTTTTCTTGCAAAAGTCAGTAATAGCCAGCATTTTGCAGAAGAGTTGGTATTCGTCGGGCAGTACAGACCGATATAGTTGATATGGTGGTGCAGTTTTAGTTGACATCATGCTTTTGTATTTGCTCAATTAATATTTGTTTATGCAAACCAAAGCCCACCATTAATGCTCGTAATAGACTTTGGATCTGTATCTGATTAAAGAAGCAACTGAAATGTTTATAGTTTATATGTTTTAAATATTCTAATGCTTTTTGAAGTTGAGGGTTTGAATACATCTGGTTTTGCGTTCACGACCATGACCCAACAAAGTGATTTTGACGGAGAGCCAGAGTGGAAGAATTTATTCAGCCTTAAGAACAAATAATATGGCGTGAATACCATAATTTTTGATACTTCATAGAGGACGCAAGCGAATCAGTTTGTCAGAACATCCACTTGCCCTGTCGCCTGTTGATCATTTCTGATGTTATGCTGGTCTTACTCGTATGGTTTCAGTTGTGTTTTGGCCATAAACCCTCGAAAAAATTTTGTACCAACGGTGCTCTTTTATCGTTTTTTGTAATTTAAAAAAAACAGCATCTCATCTAGCTTGAGGCCCAGGTTACAAAGTGCTTAATATGTTAACGAAATATGGGGTGCGTCATCTTGTGCCATAAAGGCTCTGAAGAATTCGGGTGCGCTACTTTTATGAGCGTTTCGTTTACCCTGTATTGTTTTTCTTTAAGCGCCGACTCTACTTACTGATCTTCTGAAACCAACATTTTAAGATTTACTATTCTTTGCTGAGATCGCCCTTGACTTGTTTTCTGCTGTTTCCTCAATTATTTGATTGTAAAATAATAACTCTGAAGAGCTGCTGAACAAGTGTTTTATTGTATTGTAATATAGAGCGTGTATGTGTATATGTAAAATATATATTCAGAAGGACTTTGTTCTGGCTGTGAGGAATTTCTTGGCCAGCTTCCCAACCTTACACCTCATACGTTTCCCCCCGCCTGCGATGAATTGGCTATCAGCATGAGTTATTTTCCCCAAAGCTCCCCCTGTTTCTCGTGGATTCATTTAATTCTTAAGTGGTGAGACCAGACCATTTCCTTTTTTGCCATCCAGCGAGTTAGGTATTGTAAACTCTTTTCTTGGTATGCATAGACACTCTCCTGGATGTGAATAATATCCTGTTAAGTTTGTACTGAACAACGAGCTGACAGTTTTCTGACACCTACCAGTGTGTTCATCTTTTAAAAGTTCCAGAGTCTTTGCCCTATTGACACAGCTAAATTTTAGCACATTCCTCTATACCAGAAACAATGACCAAGTTTAACATCAATGACCTATTACTAGGTCATTGAAGTTAAACTTGGCATATTTCTGCAGGTTGCTTTTTGCAAAACAAGAATACGAACCCATTCTACTAAAGAAAAAATCTTAATTCTCATTAGAGCAGATAGTATAATAGCAGTAAGAAATAGGTCAAGAATATGAGAGCTTTGGTCACTTATATTCTGTTCGGTGTATTAGCTAGTAAAATCCTGAAACACAGCAGAATTTGGGTGATTCTCACCAGACAAGTCTGCATTGTTTTTGTGAAACAGTCAATCTAAATGGTGAAGATTGTGATCACTAAAATATTTGCTGTATGGTGTTGAATGATAAAATTCATGTATAAAGAGTTATAACCTTAAGTCAGCCACAAGAAAGAAGAAAAGAATCAGAATGAAACATAGCAAAGTTTTAAGGTTAAACCCTAGAAGGTATAAAAAATATAGGTGAGAAGTATTCATAGGAGGTGAACGGAATTGAAATAATACATGCACAACATTTTTAAAATGAGGTTAGCCAATAGTCCATTGAAGAGTTGGAATTTGTGTTGTATTGTGTATTCTTAAACAGTTGGGATGAATAGAAATAAAGGGTTTTTCCTCGTTTTTTAGGGTTAATAATGGAAAAACACATGATATAGGTGCAGATGTTGGTGTCAATTCCTTTAGTAGAGAAAAGGAACACGCATGGGAAACTGCAAAAGCAGCATTAAGGGGAGTTCAGGTAGAAAATGGTCCACAAAGCCTACCAGATAATTATGGTGTTGTTCCTCACCAACAGCAAGCATTGTATAACCCACCGGGAGCACAGTACATGTATGGTTTTGGAATGCCTTACAACTTTTACCAGATGTACAACATGCCATTTTTCCCAGGGTATGTATCACTATCAGTATGTGTATGAATTTACTTGGTATGTTGTGCTACAGTGTGTCAAATACCACAGGCTACAAAGTAGTTTGTTTTTTATCCCAGCATTTAGTGGCATACCCAATATGTGGCATAGATTTATGAAATGGTAAAAACTGTATTGATACCAGTTTTAGAATTGATGACAACATGCACTGGCTAATACATATTCAGTGTATGGCACTTCAGCTACTGCATTTTATGAGAGCTATAAGAAGATGGTGGATACCACCTGGTATATATATATATTTATTTGCCCCATGAGTTTTCCACAAGTTGCCCTTGGGAACAACCTGTGCAACCTGTGACACAATGGAGGACATTGGAGAATGCCCTTGTGGGATGATTAGAAAAGGGTTGGTGTAAATTCTATCCCCTGCACCGGCTGTTCACACAGGATTCCCAGGAAATGCAGCAGTATCTGTGAAAGATTAACTCCAAATCCCTCCTTCAGCTGCAGTAGATGCTTAAGAAATTAAGTTAAATTGCATAATATAATGGCATTAGTGTTTGCTTAAAATTAACCCACTTACTTACATACTGTTTCAGCAAAGGTTTTGTTACCTAACCAAGCTATAATATACTCAGAAATTAGTGTGTTACTACTGTGGCAGTGAAATAGAGATTTGTAATTGATCAGCTATTTTTATCACCCCTGTTAAAAATATAACAACCTATAAGCCTGTGTACACCTCTTTCCCCAAAATTGGGGATGCAAACAATTTGGCTGTTAAGTGGTACTTGATTTGTCATCTTTTAAAAGTCATTGGCTGATAAAATTAATTCCTCCCAATAGATCTGACATAAGATGTATCCTCCAGAAGATCCAGGGACTTTAATCAAGAATTTTAAGTTTGTTGTATCAATAGTTGACATATACCTTAAGGCTTTTATTTTTCCATGTTTCTTCTTCTGATGTAAACTGTTTTTAAAAAATACCACTGAATATTTGCACAGTATTTTTATGCTTGAGTCTTCTGAACAGACTCTTTTGAACAAAGCAAGCTTATTTGGTGACAGTTTCACCCCATTTAAGGGCATCTAATATATATATATATATATATATATATATTGGGGAGTTACCCACTAAGAGTAAACACATTTGTTTGGGGTGGAAAATATGTGTTCCTGTGCAAATGGTCAATATTGTCTCTTATCTTGGCACTTCCTGAGATTTTTCTAGTTTGTTTATGTGTTTCTTATTTTTTATTTCATTTCAGTTGCCCACCAGGCTATTTCCAAGGACAACCAGTACATATGATGCCCCCACATATGCCACCTAACATGTATCCTGGGGGACCAGAAATAACACAAGTACCACAGCCTTATCCTGGAGGACCTGAAGGATCACAAGTACTTCCACCACCACCACCTCCTCCTCCACCAGTAACAGATGGTGGGTCAAATGGAGTTAACCATGATTTGGTTAATCAGAAAAAAAATTTTTTACAGCCACCACTTCCAAATGAAGTAAGTAAACCATTTTACATGGGGTTGTTTTGATCCATCCATGATGATATAGTGAAATATACATACTTGAAAGTGTGGTGTTGAATTTGATGCTTTATTCAATTTTATGAATAAATCTTTAAATCAAATGTCAATAAACACTTGACAAACCTTCCTTATAAGCCATCAGATTTTATTCATTCATTTATATCTTTCATCCCTTTCACAATACTTGTCATCATCCACCTGTCAGTCTACCCATCTCATTAACCCTCGTCCTTGAGTGGCTTTCAGGCTTGATGTGTAGTGACTCACTAGAGCATAAAAAATCATCCAATTCAAGTACAACAATTATTGTACATAATCTTTAGCTGTTAAATTTTATGTTTTTGCCCAAATTGGGTTTTTACCATGTATGTGTAGACATCCATAATATTATCATCATCATCAAGGAATGGGTAGGGCATTATGAGATCTGCCGGGGCCCTCCACAAAATTTTGCCATGTGCCATGCTTATCATTAATTTCTATTATGTGTGATTATATCTTAGTACCAACCATCCCTGCAGTTAATCCTAACTTGGGTGTTACTTTTTCCTGAAAGGTACAAGATATGCAAAATGGTGAAAGAAACATAAATAACAACATACAAAATGAAGCACAGTTTGCCAAGAAATCAGGCAAAAAAGGTTTCCAATTTGGTAAGAAGAATAATCAGGGACCATGGAAAATGTTTGGTAAAGATGACAAGTCTTTCACTATTTTTAGTAGTTGTTATTATATTTAGTATGTGGTACAGTAAATTTTAATCATTGAGTGCTTTAAAGTGGGGATCAATTTCCAAAGTAAAAGAAATTGCATTCGTATAAGATAAGTTGATGGTTAAGGGATGTACAACAGACTGACCCCAGTTGCACTTCAATATAATGATGCCATGCCCCTTATGACAGTGCATTTGTTGGTGATTTTGTGATTGAAGCCGTAGTGGCTTTTAGAGAGTACAAAAATGTCAAAAATTATCTCTCTAACTAGCTCTCTTTGTGTAAATGTATTGTTATGAAGAGTATGTATGATCATACACTTGTTTTTTGTAACAGTATATGACCAAAAACTCTGAAAATGTTGTGTCATCATGATTTAAAGAGTTAACTTTCTTTGAAGGTATTCATTATTTTTATCCAATTCAAATTCTTATGGATATTATGAACGAGTTGATAAAGAAGCAATATATTTCATGTGTTCCACACTTACCCTTCCAACATATTTTCTCTGTTTTACCATCCAGTCACTATGGTTTCTAGCAAGTATAATGTATCTTTTATTATTTTTTCCAAAACATGATCATCTTTATTGTTTTTTATATCAAATTGTTTTTGTTGTCATCTTTTTAAGCATTTATTGTGATGAGTAGTTTTATAGTGCCCACATATGCCCTTAAGGTTTTAAAACATTTTTTAAAGCTCTTGTTTGGTCACGGTAATTTTTTTTTTCTTGGATTTTAGAAATGGCTCTATGCTGTACATCTTGATATCCATTTTGTAATTTAGTTTGAGTTTTGTCGTTTTTAAGCCCCAGGATGTGGTAATAATTTTATGAGCCTAAAATGAATTCCTCTATGTTTTTTGGTGTACGTTGTCTATTGTAGTAAACAACCTCGAAACAACATTCACAACACCAACAGGACCAAAGCGATTTAAACCAGCATGGACAGACAATGGAAAAGATGAAGTGGAAAATGTACAAGGTAAAAAAGCAGATATCATATCATTAAAAAGTGCAGAGCCATTAGAATCCGAAGACCTAGATGGGGAACCTATGAATAATTATGCTGATGACACTCCACATGACTATAATGTGACCCAGTGAGTATTTTAAGTATTTATGTTATATATAGCATTCAGTTTTACTGTATTTATGAACTAACTGCCAACTCCTACACTGAAACCCAGCTGTTATTTCTTTTTTTTTTCTTACTTGTTTTATGGAGGAGTTATCCATAAGTTTGCCGTTAAGATTAGTCACCAGGGTCTATTAGGACTTTATAATTTAAACTGCAGCATTATTTTTGTTATAGTAATGCAAATTTTTATTTCAGGATAACCACTAACTGTGAAAAAAGGGGAGGGGAGGGTTTCTAGGATTGTCAGGTGATGCTTTGTTGAAAGTAGGGTAAGGTTTGTTACCTGCTTAAAACTCCTTAAGGTTGGCTTTAAAATGTAACTGATAGCCTTTTTATTGTTTTATTATGTAGACATTTAGACTCAATAGAGAAATCACACAATTACAACCTTGAATGTTGCAATCAGTTTTATGCAATCATTTGTGTTGTGTGGAGAAGCAAACAGAGCTTTTTTTCTGCTGTATATCTTACCCCATTTTAATTTTTCAGAATCATATTCAAGTTTCAGTTGTTTGTATAGCTTTTATTTTTATGTTTGTTACAAAATTTTTTACTTGCTTTTATTAGGGAAAAAAAGGTAACAACGCAGAAAGACTGGCCTCCAGCTCTAAAGTAAGGATTTTTTTTGACAAGGGAAACGGGGGTTGGCTAAGTGAGATATTTATACCGTAGTGGTGCTACTTTGGGTTTACACGACTTGTGCATTTTTTAATTAAGTTAAGTACTCATTGTAAGAGCTACCCTAAACTTACCTCACCTGCACCTATTTGTACAGTGAAAAAGCTATAGAATAAAATAGAGAAATTCACTGTTAGTATATGACATTTTGATCCTGATATATTCTTATACAGCAAACTCGTTTTATAATAGAACTTAAGGCCTTTGTTAGAGGAATTCAGGAAAGAAAAAAAGCAAACAATTACTCAGCTTAGGTGATTTCAGGTGGAATAAGATCCCCCTTTTAACTCCATCCCTAGTAGTATTGGCCTTTAAACCTTATGACTTAAAGGATCCTTGATATTACTCAGAAAAGTAGACTTATTAGGACTGGAATTTAGCTGCAAAACAAAGGCTTTCTTAGAGTAGGTGGTACATTGTGTATCCCAAGGTCTCACACTTACGTGAAATACGCACAAGAACATTAAGGAGTTACTTAATTGATCATAAGTTGGACTGATACTGTAATAACTACTGGCTATGCTTTGCTTAACACTTACCTTGGTCGTCTTTATGAATTATTTGCCATTGTTTACCTTGTTTGGCCTAAATCTCATCTCGTTCTTTTTTGTTGTATTTGTGGATGGAAAGTTGCTTAGTTGCTGGCATTGGTTGAAATGTTTTAAGAATTTCCAGGAGAAATGCAGGTCATGGTCTTTTTTATTAGTGCACTAGCTTAGTGTTTATCATTATTAACTGTCAGCCTTACTGGAGTCATTTCTCAAAAGTCTTCTAGAAACCAAACCAGTCCATTAAATGCTGATAAAGCATCAGCATTTAATGGACTGGTTTGGTTTTTACAAGACGTAAAATCATTTGTACGTTATTCTGCACCAAAGACCTCCCACATAGTTTATTGCTTCAACTTAGCGATGGCCAACTGTCAGTGCACAGATTACTTAGTTCATAGGCTACTTGGGATGTGAGTTAAGGAAAGTGGTATACTGTTTTTAAATCCGTTGTTTTTGCTATTAGCATCGTATTTTGGCCATATTTTACCATATCTGCTTTAATCCTAAGATCCATGGATATGGTCATTAGTTCAAGGATATTCTTTGGAATGGTCTGCATTAATTTTATTACTACAAAGGTTAATGACCACTCTAAAATTTGCCTTTGGTTCGTTTGCTTCAGGGATTATGTTAAAGAGGCATTTGCTGCCGTGCCATCAGAAAGGGAGAAGGACATCTTGCAGAAGCACTTTAAGTCATTTCTAACCAAAGTACTTTTGGACGGATCTGCTTATACTATTGATTGGACCACGTACCCAATGCCAAGGTAAGGGTTAAAACGAAGGCTGTACAGTTAAGGCTCTTCATTGTAAAGTATTAAATATGCTTGTTTACAGTGGTTTGTAATAGATTTATTCTTATGACTAGTAGTGAGCTGTTGTAAAAAGTAATTATTTTAACTTCTATTGGATTTTTTTTTGGGGGGGGGGGCATCTGTTAAAACGGGTTAGTTATTTTGTATATATTTGTATGTGTTTTATAATAATTGAACTTAAAATGTCTTATGTCAGTCTGCTAAGACATCCAGTTGGTGGTTTTTTTTAGTAGGGTTCTAGGGTAAGTAGACAGCGTTATATTTACATAGCATTCAAGGAATATTTAATAAAGAATGCATTGAAAGGTGGAAATATACAAAATATAAAAAAAAATATGTGTGTGTTTGCCACTGTTTTCATGCTTCCAGTCGAACATGGCATAACATGAAAAAGACTTGCAAACCACTCAAACTTTGGATTAATTAGCAGTGGGCTATACGAGCAAAAAAAATAGATTTCTGAGGCAACTTGTTTAAATGCACCATTTCATCCCAAGAAGTGGAAAAATAGCAAAGAAATTGGATTTGGACCAAATTTCATGGTTTGGCGGGACAAAATCTAAATTTGCCCTATGACGTTACAAATACGGAGAATTATCTGTTGGTAAGTTTAAGCACACTTTGTTGCATGAATTTTGTCTGAATTTAAATGCAATTCTGAGAGGTGTTGTCTGGGAGATTAAATGCATGTCTGAGGTGTTGTCTTACACCATTTTGTGTGGGGCCATGTTGTCTGGTACCTCAAATACAGCAGTTTCAAGTGAGAAGAGTGAACAGTGGTACTTGTAAACTATTCTGTAATTAATAGCTTGAATTTGCTGGTACTGGCAGGAAAAAGCTGGTGGAAAGATGAGTGCTAATGAAAATTTGGTATTTGTGCTTGGTGATTGTCCGTGTATGCAGGATGTNGCCATGTTGTCTGGTACCTCAAATACAGCAGTTTCAAGTGAGAAGAGTGAACAGTGGTACTTGTAAACTATTCTGTAATTAATAGCTTGAATTTGCTGGTACTGGCAGGAAAAAGCTGGTGGAAAGATGAGTGCTAATGAAAATTTGGTATTTGTGCTTGGTGATTGTCCGTGTATGCAGGATATACCTGGAAAGTTATTTTATAGCAGCTGCACTGAAAGCTCTTTCCAACTATTGCTTCAGAGTAACAATGCCTTTTTTTGAACTGTGTTGAGAGGGCAGATCAGAGTCACTTGGTGGAAATCCTTCCAAGCTTGTACAATGACCTGAAACAAGGGAAGCTCTGTTCTGATTCGCTTGCCCAATTTCATGTACCTGGACTCATGTAAATATGGACGCACAAGTGCCAAGCAGTGAACTTGACTTTCATTTGATCAGGCGTATTTGCATTGAAGCAGCTAAAGTACTAGAGTTGCAGAGTTCCAGAGAATATTGGGATGAAAACCCAGACCTGAGAGCCACCGCTATCCACAAGCTAACTCCGGAACAAAGATTGAACCTGCCCACAGAAAACATGGAAGCTGAGCGAACTCTTGCCAAATTTGGAAAGATTGCAGCAGAATCAGCTCAGCATTCCAATAGATTCTTCAAAGCTAAACGTATTAGAGATGACATCATGTTGGAATCAAAAGGGGGGAAAAGTGGCCCAGTCAACAGAAAAAGCATGCAAACAATCTATAAACTGCTTGACAGTATGGAGGCCAGTTGGACAAATTCTCAAAAAGCTGCCAACAAACTGAAAGTAGCTGAGTCCTTGGAAAAGAAAAGACGAGCCAATGATTTGATTGATGTTCTAATAAAGCGTTCAAAGTTATATGGTGGCTCCGTAACATCGATAGAAGAACTTTCTGCAGTGATGAAACTGAATGATCAATCCTCTGGAAAAAAATTCTGAGACAAGAGCTACAATACCAACGATTGACACACAAAAAGGATTATCTTGACCATCCTGAACATTATCGAATAAACTCCATGACATATGAGCAGACGTATTCAAATCGTGCGGTTCTATTAGCTGTTAATGAATTACATGAAGAAGATCCGACTGCCACCTTCAAAAGCGAAGAAGAAATATTGGATCTGCCGCAAGATGGTAACGAAATTCATGGTGGAAAATCTCAATTCAACTTTCTTGAGCTATTAGCTGTGGTATAGGATGATGATGTTGGTCGGAAATGGTACATTGGCCTGTTCATGGATAGTAATGAAGATGGAACACATCGCATAGATCACCTTGAGAGAGTTACAAAAGGCTGCAATGAAAAATGGAAGAGACCAGTCATTGACGATATTCAAGATGTCCGTTCAGAACAAATTTTGCCGTGTAAAATTTACGGTCAATGG
>RDPX01000052.1:178051-188347 GCA_003991215.1 Morbakka virulenta | reverse complement strand
AAAGCATGTGAAGCACATGTATGAAGTAACATGAAACGACCACGAACTCTATTTGATTACCATTATTTGATTATTTTGATCTAGAATCTGCCCGACTGCCTGTTCCCCATTCTGCAGAGTTTCCTCAACCAGAATCGAGATGTCATGAAACCAGCTCTGATACTACAGCTAGTTCAAGCCACTCAGATATTGAGGATACATCAGGAATCACTCCTGGTCCACTTAATCAGTTTGAAATGAACGATTTGATACGCGATATAGGTTTATCAAAAGCAGGTGCTGAGCTTCTAGCTTCTAGACTAAGTGAGAAGAAACTGACTCAGAGCGATCTCAAAATTTCGTACTGCAGATCTAGAGACAGTGAATTTCTGGAACTTTTTCAGTACTGACTGTGACTTCGTGTATTGTATTGACATTAGTGGGCTTCTTCTAGCTTTAGGTTTACCCAGTTACAATTCAAATGATTAGAGGCTGTTTATAGACAGCTCGAAGAAAAGCTTAGAGTGTGTCCTTCTTCATAATGGAAACAGGTTTGGAGCAGTACCTGTAGGTCACTCAGTGATTCTAAAGGAGAGCTGCGAGAGCATTAAAAGGGTGATTAATTTACTCCGATACCATGACCATAATTGGATCATATGTGTAGGCTTGAAGATGATGAATTTCCTCTTGGGTCAGCAGAGAGGCTGCACCAAACATCCATGCCATTTGTGTTTGTGGGACAGAAGGGATCGGGATCAACATTGGGTCAAGCAAGGCTGGCTCCCTAGACCACAATTGCAAGTCGGGGGGGGCAAATCTGATAGAGCAACCTTTGGTTAATAGATCTAACATTGTACCTCCTCCACTTCACATAAAGTTGGGCTTAATGAAGCAGTTCGTAAAAGCCTTGAACAAAGACCAAGAATGCTTTCAGCACATCAGACGAACTTTTCCTAGTTTGTCCTATGAAAAAGTGAAAGCTGGGATATTTGATGGACCCCAGATTCGGAAACTCATCAATGACAGTAACTTTGAAGGAACCATGACAGTTGTTGAAAAGGCAGCATGGACGTCATTTGTAGATGTTACCAAGCAGTTCTTAGGGAATTATAAATCTCCAAACTACAGGAGCTTGATTGCTGATTTGCTGAANAGACGAACTTTTCCTAGTTTGTCCTATGAAAAAGTGAAAGCTGGGATATTTGATGGACCCCAGATTCGGAAACTCATCAATGACAGTAACTTGGAAGGAACCATGACAGTTGTTGAAAAGGCAGCATGGACGTCATTTGTAGATGTTACCAAGCAGTTCTTAGGGAATTATAAATCTCCAAACTACAGGAGCTTGATTGCTGATTTGCTGAAAAACTTTCATAAGCTTGGCTGCAATATGAGTATCAAAATGCATTTCCTGCACAGTCACTTAGATGCCTTCCTGGAAAACCTTGGAGATGTTAGCGATGAGCAAGGTGAGAGGTTCCACCAGGACATAAAAGAAATGGAGGAAAGATACCAAGGCCGATGGGATGTCCACATGATGGCGAACTACTGTTGGTCAATAAAGCGAAAAAGAAGCTTCCTACCATAAAGTGACATTCTTTGCCTTATTTCTATGTTTTATATACGCTAGCATGCATACAGTTCGTTTTTTAAATATATTTGCATATATTTGTATGTTAATAGTGTGAATTTCCTTAGTTTTCACTCTTAAAGTCCATTTTCACATCTGAATATGGTTTCATAAAATGTATCAACAGCCAATAAATTATTGTTTCAGGACAGCTACAAGTAAATACAACCCTTTTGTGCATATATCGAATAAATCAAGGCTATATATTTGTATTAAAAGTATTAAGTATTAAAAATGGCATATTTTTGCCAAATATGCACCATATAACTGCCATATAAAAAAACTGAGACCCGTTAGGGGAAAAATAATGACATTTTCGAAATTAGCATATAAAGATTACCCAGGATCAGTTGTCAAATAATGATTACAAAAATTTTGTTTCACAGTGTTAATAAAAGTGAATCAAATTTCAATTTAAAACAATTTTATTCACATAAAAATTAAAAAAACCCACAGGGATGACATTTACAATCTACCGGTATAACCAACCCAATTTTAAACAATATTTTTCATGAAATAAAATATTGGCTATAATATTTCAAGTCTAGTTGCCTCTCTGCAGGTAATTAAAATGCATCAAATGTTTTAAAATTAACAGAGCAATACTTCCTTTTATATACCTTCAATTAGGAATTTTTCAAAACTTGAAAAACCCTGTTTTCAAAATTAATTGCTGAGAGGCAACTTTCTTGATTATAAATTATATGTTTTTTTCCTGATACAAAATGTATATTATAAACAATATTTAAAACACTTTAAAAATAGGTAGTACATATATAGGGGATTTAACAAAATGACTTTGTGTCACTCACACAATGAAGATCTAGGATTTCAAAATTTTCTGAGAAGTAAATTTTCCCAGACCCCCCCACCTTAAGGCAGGCCTGTTCCATTCTTGAACAGACCTGCTCAAACAAAATGAGTAGAATACCCTGATAATATTTTCTGTCCAAGCTTTGAGCAAGTTAAAATATTATGGTTTACGCCCGGTTTGGGTGAGGAAATCGAAACAAAATATCTCTGCAATTCTGTATTTGGCATTTACGCTCAGGTCACTGATTGGTACTAAGCTGCTTATCTTTTCTGTAGAGGATCGCCGATGATAACCATAACTGTATTACTTGCCTAACGTTCTGATGATTGCGGTGACTGGAACCCATTGCAACTGCGCTTACCCATATTATGTGTGTATTGCAATTGAAGCCGTAATTGTGCTCGTTTATTTTGCAGGTTCAAGGAATTAGGGATTTATTTACAGTAGAAGTTTACGAACATCATGCAAGACTTGCTTTAGAAAAGGTACGGAAGTTATCAAGGATATTCTTTTTTTTAGTCCATACTCTCCTGATTGGAGCTGATAAGTTTTTGAGTATTTACCCAAACTCGTTTGGTTAGGTAACCAAAACGAAAATATGTGTATATGTCATGGACTAATTAAAGGAGTTGTTGGCCTATAAGTATGTATATCACGCCCAGGGGATCATCCCAGCCGCTTCTAAAAACAATACCTTTTGCGACTCTTGAAACAATGTTGGCATATTTCTTGGGAATTATCGACACTTTCTTAATCAAGGCATTTTTGTCTTTAATGCTGATAAATTCGGCTTTTTTATTTAATATCTGTGCACGTTATTTAAACGGAAACTCCTTTCTTGGTGCTATTTCTTCGGGTGGATTGATTTTCAATACTGTGAGGTACTCTCTTTTTACTGCGTCTTTTTTACCCAAACAGCCTTTTTGTCCGAAATTAACTTCCTGGTTGTTAATTGCATACTTTGCCGTTGCAAGGAAAGGATCTGTAAATTAATAATTTTGTGATATAGATATTAAACCTGTGTTAAAATTTTACCATAAATACTTTTTGAAATTACAGGGCGACCGCGAAGAGTTTAACCAGTGCCAAACTTGCCTTAAAGGTTTATACGCAGAAGGAATTGATGGCCATATGGATGAATTTACAGCTTACAATATCATTTATTACATATTTACAAAGAACACGTCTGGTATCCTTTCTGAATGAAGTCGATTTGATTTTAGCTATTTTGAAATCATTTCTAATTGCAAAAAATTACCTGCTTTATCGATTACAGTACCATTAGATTGTTTAATTTACCTCCATCCTACCAACCTAGTCCACCAAAAGCCCGTTACATGAGACCATTATATAATTATGACCGTAATTATGTTGTGGTATGTTATAAGTAGTTTTTTTTATTGCTGGTCTACGTGTGCGAACTGTGAGCTGCATTGGCCTGCAAGGAAGCTAAAATTTGTTCATCGAAAGAACGGGAATTTACACCCTCTCATAGGTGGTATTTAACTATTTTTACAGCTTTCTTTGCTTGATATCTGCAAGGATTACAGGTCCAGGGTTTTTTCATCGGTTACTGAAAAAGTCAGCCGGTAGTTGTTGTTTTTTGTAGTTATGCGAAGATGATTTTCCCACTTTCTTTTTTAGGTTACTTTGTTTGAAGTTGGTTTCAGGGGTTGTTTTGTTTTGTTTGAGTATTTTCAGTTGCAGAAAGAAGCAAGGAATATTTTTGTTCTTTTATTTTTTCCTAATTTATGTTTTAGACGTTAGAAGTAACCCCTCCAAGAAAAATCTATTTGCTGTAAGTTAGAGCTGAAATTGTTAAGTTATACTAAGTTGAGAGTTTAACAACTTTAGGAATTTGAACCCCCTACCCTTGTCATTTTTCAATTTTTATATTTTTAATTAAAAATGTATACATGCACAATCAATTATTTTTTAGATGTACATATAATTAATTTAGTTAAAAGGGTGTGTTACCACCATAGCAGTTAAAAGCCTTAACGTTTCACAGATATGTCGTCTTGTCTTGCAACCCTTACACCAAAATTGGCTCAGAGCGAGGCAGTCAAACATGCTCTAAAAGTGCGATCTGCTTGGTCGCTATCTAATTACCATTTGTTTTTTCAGCTCTATTCAAAAGCGCCAAATATGACAGGCCGCCTTATGGATTTATTTATTGAAAGGGAAAGGAAATCAGCCTTAAAAGCTTTAATAAAATCGTGGGTTTTTATATCCATTTGACATATTTTTTGTTATATTTTGTTTCAATAATTAGTGATTTTTTTATGATGCTTGCCCATTTGGATGCTCGTACTCTCTTTATTTCCAAGAAAATTTGGTAGGGGAGTCTTGCCATGAGTACCAATCTTTTAAGGCTTTTCGATCCAGGATAAGGGTTCCAGTTTCATCAAAATTTCACTGGAATTCTTCGCATTCCTTCTCTTCCCGCAGACTTTTACCTGGCTGAGTTTTTTTGAGAACCGGTTTGATGATGTAATATTTAACACACCATTATGTGAGTTGTCTGTGTTAGTTTCGTCAACATTACTTGGATACCTCAGGTAGGAGCGATGCGATATTTAGTACTTTCTGTCAGCAGAATGTCAGAGGATTTCGTGATTTCGATTGCATTTTTCATTTCTTGTATGTTCTTCTTTACATTCCTTAATTACCAAATAACATTATTTATTAGGTTTGCCACGGTCCGATATGCCTTCTTGCAATTATTTCAAGTCAGAATTACTTCGATTTCATTGTACCAATCTTTAGTCCATTACTGATGCTGCCTTCCTCTTCTTCCTGAGATGCTTTTTGATTTATCAGTACCTGGCAATTTCCATGGAATGTTCTTGGGATTTTTCTAATTCTCATTTCCTGTCATACATTTCTTTGTTATCTTTTGTGGCCTGCATTCTGTTTTCCACCTTCCTTTACCCAGAATGACATTGGTAGCTTATGTCAAAATTTTATGTTATTTCTTCAAGGTTGCCAAGCATTAAAAATAAAATGCTTTATACTTGCCAGTAGTGTTAGCAAACGTCAGGTTGTTCAAGCATATTTAAGGAGTCTAAAGACATTTTCTTCAGGGATTATTGTGGAAGGAGTAAAGCAAAAATATTTTTGCAACTTTTTTCTTCACACTTAACTTAGCATTGCAGCCATTACAAACAATAAAGGTGCCCTGTTACCGTGATGGTACACTGGATTAAGCCCTCAAAATTAGCAAATTGTTTGCCCCTGTAGGAAAAACTTCTGTCTTATTGATCGGAATTGCAGGGATTGGGATGGAATTTATACTGCAATAAACTGCTTGATTGCCAGTGAGCAAGTTCTTTTCAGTTTATTTGCACAGTATTATAACACTCTTCTGGCTAGCTTTATCCTCTGCTATGTATAGCCTTTCACTTCGTCGTTGTTGGTTTGTTGTTTATTGTTGTTTTTTTTAGATTACTTGTTTCCTTCATTGTGCCTCAATGTCTTCTGGATTCTACCATTTGCACATTTTTTATTTCGACCTGGTGGAGGTTGGATATCGCTGTCATTTTACCCAGGTTGTCACAAGCACTGTATGGACATGTTATGCTCTGGACTTGCTATTTGTCTAAGGTCGTTACAGCTCAGCAAAGCCCGCTTTACCCCAAGCATGACAACAATTAATGTATATCTATTGTTCACTGGCTCGCCCTCGTACAGGCACTTGGCCATTAAGTAACCCCATCCGTCCACTCCAAAGTGATTTGCTCTTGGCCGGTGTTTTAGTGACAATATCATCTGCTTGCCTGGTTTAGCCTGAACCCAAGCACTCTCCGGAAGCATTGTGCTTTCAGAAGGCAGACGAAAGTTAAGGAGTTGGATGTTTCCCAGTAGTGTCTAAATACCTTCAGTTATCTTCCAGGCAACATAGATAGATACCACCTCATTCGAAAGCTTCCTGCGCCCCATTGTCTTTATACCACCAACTTTGAACTACTAACTTTCTTTAGTTTTTCTTTGATTTAATTGTGGAGAGTCGTCGATTACAATGCTATTGGACTTTTTGGATAAGCTGTATTATACAGGATCTATTTCACTTAAGGTGTATTAGTATTACTGTTTTACTTTTGTCTTGGTTATTGAAAATTTTGCTTTATTCTGAATGTTGTTGACCTGTTCATATTCATATGCATAGTTGCGCACACACCATTACTGTGGAAGAAAAAGGCTTGTAGTTTCAGGATGTGTGGCGTTGTTGCATTTCACTATGCAACGTCTTTATTGTTAAGTTTTCTTACAAATTGACTCTGTTTTTTATTAAAGTTTTTTGACATACATTAGCCTTATAACCGTAATTTATTTGGCGTCCTAGCTTCACAGCAGGCATAAAAACCTTGGATGTTGTACCAGAAGTGTTTCGTTCCAGTTATTTTTAATTCTTTTCTTTTCACAGTATTGCTGGGTTTTTTTATTCGACGTTTTTAAGATAACCTATTTCTTTTTGTGTTTCATTCCAAGCTGCAAGATACTTAGACTTTGTTGTTGTTGTTGGTGGTGGTGGTGGGGGGGGGGGGTGCATGTTTTTCTTCTGCCACATAATTGAACCATAGGTATGCACACCGAGGTTTATGATTTTGAAATGGAAACGATGAAAAATAGAAATCTTTTTTAAGAAACAAGAACATGCGATTTGGTGGTATACCCTTGGTTATTTTCCTTAAGTATACCCATGTATACTTAAACTGAAGTACGACTTTTAGGTTGCAAAGAAAAATAACCCCCCAAAATATGAATGTTAGTCCGACACTTAAAAAGAGAATTGAAGCAACTTAAATGTATCGTGTATTGTTTTTGAAAACACATATTGATTTCATTTTTTGTTAACGGTTACCCGACGAGAGAACTAATGTTGATAGGATGTTGGTTTGGTTTGGTTTGTGTTCTTATTTTTTCGAAGTTGATTAAATTAAAGATGGGATTGTTTTGCATTTTTGGTCAAAGACAAATGACATGCTAAAGACCAGTGTTTAGTCATTTGTTGCGACAGTGACATCGCCAAGTGCAGTGATGTATTTATCTGTAGTACCGGTTTTTGGTAATTCTGTTTCGGCACCTGTACAATTATTAACTGACTTATTTTTCAAGTCGTGGTTGTGATTGTTTCTAATGCTATGTGTTACGAGTTATGCTGACCTTTTTTTCCTGATTACATTGTACTCATATAGGTATCGTCCTACAGTTCCTGTATCGTATATTGAGTCTGAATTAGCATTCAGAAAAGAAGATGGTTCTTGCCTTAAATGGCTGACGGAAATTGGGTTGACGTTAACTGCTGGCAATAAAGTCGATTGCAAGGCCTCTATGAGCATTCTTTCATCAATGTAGCCACTGTTGCTCTTCCCGTTAAATGATAAAAGTCCCTTTTTGATTCAAAGTTATAATTGCTGTGAAAGGTGAAATTTGCGGGCGTAGTGCTTACTCTTTTTGATGATATTAGTATTTATCGTAAACTCAAGTGCCCTTTTCACCCATCGGGATTCCTTTGCTGATAAGTCACGGTCAAACCAGTGCGATTCGGCAAGCACTAGCGTTCGAGAGACATATTTTTGCTTTTTAGGTACCATGGATTTAACGTCATAACGGTGGTTTTCATTTCAGCTAGCTGGCGTCAAGTTTTTTGCAAGCAATACTTTTGTAAATGGAGACAAGACGTGCGACGATCCAGATATAGGAAATATTAGAATAAAGAAGAACTTCGTTATTGGACCCTTCTCTTTCAGGTTATTTTTTCGCTGTTTTTGTTGCGGAAGGAAAGTGAGCTACGTGATTTCAACGCAATGGTTTTGGCCAATACCATGCTTTCAATGGTTTTGAAAGGTCCCTGTTTTTATTTGCAGCATACAGGTATACGTCAGAAAAGAGAGAAAACCTAGAATGCATAAACCATCATAAAGAACTGCTGTCTTTTCATCATCCATGCTGACTTCGAGACAATATCTGGAAGTTCAGTTGTTGCTTTGAAGTAAATCCAATGGATCTTCGAGTAGATCTTGTCGCTGACCATAGGCTGCTGCTTTAAGGAAAGATCGGTTGTGTCGCTTATTTTCAAAATGTGTATTAAAGTTGTGATGTTCCGGATACAGCCAACGACTACAATTTGTCTGCCTTTCATCTCATAGATACAGTGAAGGCATCCCTGAAGAGTAATTACTTGGCCATTTTTTGGAGGGGGAGTTTCGGTTTGTATGGGACTCGATGGTGTACCATGAATTTATTCTTCACTTGTTAATATTGTAAATTTTTAATTTATTAAAATTGTTGAATTAATATTAGCCGCAAAGCGGAAAGATGTTTGGAAGAAGGACAATTTTATTACACCAGTTTAGATACCAGATTAGACTGACTTTTTTCTGAGCATTGGCTTCGCAGGCTACATTAGACCACATATATGCCTGTCACTCAAACTCGTAAAATAGAACTAAATTAACCCTTATTAAGAAAGGTCCTTTTTTTCTTCCTTTCTTCCTTATTTTATATGTTTTTTAAATACCACAGAGATGGTATTTTATTTGTAATCGTCCCGGTCTTTACGTTTTGATTTTTGTCTTCGGTTGACTTTGGTGTGCGAGCAATGAGGGACAGGGTGTAGAGTACATTAAAACAGTCAGTTAACAATCTGTAATGATACTGAAATGATATTGAGTTTGGTTTATTAGGGTAATTTTTGTCACTGTAAAGATATTTTGCATTTGTGTACATATGTGCGAGTAAGATGAATGTTGAAAATCTATGAATAGATTTATTATTGATCTTCATACAAGTTTGGTTTTCTTGCCTTCCATGAATTTGCCTGTATGTCATAGAATGTACAATTTTGCATTCAATATGGAGATTAATGTGTGCGTTTAAAACGACTTTTTTGTGTATACATCTATGTATGGGGTGCGTTGGTGTGACTGTGTGTATGTGTGTATATTTGGTTGCTGAACTGTAACTGTTCTGATGATGCCTTTTGATTTTATGATTTGCATTAATTTTGTAAAATTAATAAATTAATTGCCCTGGTGTGGACCATTACAGCACAGGCAGAAAGCAACTGACTGGTTATTTCAAATTCGTAAAATTTTATTTAAAAAAAATCTTTTTTGTCGATATTTTTAGGTTAAGATTTGTTTGTAATATGCGAGCTTAAGCCCTAGAAATAGCAGTCAGTTTACCATGAAATTTAAGAGGAACCTAAAACGTAAGGTGAATAGAAGTAATATAGGTACATAACTATGTTACATGTGTAAAAGAGATAAGCTAGGTCTTCCTGTCGTACTATCTTTGGGGTGAAGTTCCTCGTCATGGATTCCTTCATGACAGTCTTTAATCAGTTTACACGTTTGCTTGAGGGATCATCCGAATACTCTCTTAATACAGGTTTGCAAAAGATCTTGCTATACCGCAAGCTTCTTTTCCTTTTACCTTGCATAGAACCTTTTGGACTCTATTCCGTTTTATTGCTTTGCATATACGTTTGGTCTTGTTCACATCCACTAACGGATAATCTTTCGCATTTTTAATTAAACTACTACTTCCCCACCCAGCTCCCAAGCGGTACTCGGTCATTAATGAGCCTACAAGGAAAAAAGAGAACTAAAGTAGTGACATTTATACAGACCCCCTCTTGATTAGATACCTCACTGGACTCGTAATGTAAACGAATTAAAGGGAAAGTTTGGAAAATATTAGGTGTTTTGCTGTAAAATGAAAACTAAATTCCTACAGAGGTGGTAAAAAAAGTTTTGCTTGAAATTCAGGTTTTCGCTCTTCGTCTCACCACCTCTACATCTCACCCCCGCCCACACCCTACCTCCACCCTACCCCTCTTCCACACGCCCCGTCGCTCATCCTCCTC
>RDPX01000052.1:164252-177512 GCA_003991215.1 Morbakka virulenta | reverse complement strand
TCTCTCTCTCTCTCTCTCTCTCTCTCCATCTCTCTCTCTCTCTATCTACCTATCTATCTCGATCTTGAAACACAACCTTTGCTAACTTTGGATCAATAGTTGTCGACCCCTTGAGCTTGTTCCACAGAAATATTCAACTGCGTCGTGAACTTGCAAACTCCACATTTTGTCAGTGTTTTCTTGAATGGTATTCCCTCCACTGCACAAATTTGACAGTCGGGTTTTATTGGCTCTGGGAATTGGAACAGAGATAGAATAGGTCTGAAGTTTTGTTTGAAGCAGATTGAAAGAACGCGGAAAGAAACGTGAAAATTGGTTGCTTTCAAATCGGGTGGTTTTTTAAATACTGACGTGCGTGCGGTTTTGAACTACGAGCAAAGATAAAAATGCGAAATTCCTGTTGAACAAACTTGCCAACCATGAGCTTAGTTTTAAATGCTTGAATCTGATGAGTGTCTCAAGGTTTACTTTTGTTTTTTATTGGGGTTTTTTTTGTTGATCTTTTTTTTTTTCATTTCTATTTTCGTTTATGGTAATAAAACATGTTATTTGACGTGCATGATCTTAATTTATTACATGGCATCCTTGTATTTCAATTTTTTAAAAAAAGGCATTCGAAGTGGCCTGAACAGTGAAAGCAAGTGAGGCCAGTATAGCGAATGCTTGAGTTTTACGCAAAATAGTATTATTTAAATGGATCATGGCTGTTAAAAGTTATCAAAATGCCACTACATTTTTTTGTCTTCATTGCGGAATTTGTTTGTTTCATGTAATAAGAGACAAAACAGTAGAAGTGATTGGGAAGTTGTCGGTGTCCTGAGTAACCTTGTGAAGTAGATGTAAGACCTTATCATGTCACGAGTCTAGCTTTTTTCGAGCTACTTTTCGAGAGATACTAAATTCCATCGTCAGGCTACAGAAATGACTAGATTCTGCTGTTTTACACCTTCGTTGTGCGGACCTACGCGTAGACAGGGCTCGTGTTGTTTCGGGAAATGGCGCCATATCTACACGTAGGTCCGCACAACCAAAGTATAAAAGCAGCCGTATCTAGTTGTTTCAGTAGCCAGACGATGGGAGAAGTATCTCTAGAAACGTAGCTCGGAAAAAGCTTACGACCCATGACATGATAAAGCTTGTACTTCTATGTCTTCCGCTGAGTCAAAAAGTTCAGAATTTTCAACCTTTTTAAGTGTTGAAAAGTTTGATATTTTTATGGGTTGAGGGAGGGGAGGACATCATGACAAGTAATGATCTAATTGAGTTTGAGTTCGATTTATGCAGAGTATTTTTGTGGATCCAGCTTCCATACATCTTGCTATGGCAACTATAGAATAATTTCTGGTGATGAAAACTTTCATACCCTTGGCAAAGTTCGAGCAGCGGAGAGAAACAGTTGTTGCTAAAATTCTTGGCGGTGGTTGAGGTGTGGAAAGACCTTGGTGGCCAAACGTAGTTTAGTGATCCTCAAAGGCAGCACCGTAAAAGATTTATCTTAACGTGATCAAGGAAGAAAAGTGGGTAAAGTCAAATTACATCAACAAACGCTCGTCACCTTTAAAACAAGAAGTAACCTACATGTTTTTTTTATTTAAAAGCATAACTTTTATAAGCATATTAAGGCTCGGGACATTTTCTTTAGCATATGCTGGGCATATTTCTCAGCCTTGGTTTTTACTTTTGAAATGTCTTAGTTCCAAGGCTTACAAAACATTAAAAAGTGTCATAATTCCTGAAAAGATTCTCTGAAACGAAACGTGTAAACAATGCCTCAGAAAATCGAATTAAGAATTCGAATCTGCGTTCGAAAACTTATTTAATGTTAAAATTTGAAAACAAAACGAAAGTAACGTTAGTTCTGTCTGATGCATTTCATGTCTTTACAGTGGTTGGAATAAAATATGTCGAAAGTGAGTCAACAAACGAAAGCAGCCAACATTAGTTGCTTTTGGATTCAAGAAAAAGATTGTGCATTGTGCAATCGAGCAGGAGTTAAAAATCCCTTTGGAAGCAGTGGAAGTTTTGATTGAATGTAATTACTGGGCTAATCAGTTCAAGAGCAGCCAAGGCTTGGCATTCCATATTAAAAGCATGCATAATATTATCAATGAAGTTGCACAGAAAAATAAAAACAAAGCTAATTATGATGAACTTTTATCGTTTCAAGTTGATGAGGTTGTTGATAAAATGGTAAACAGTGTGGTAGCGGCAGAAGCCAAGAGGGCAGGTGCGAGCGAGAACTCGATGAGAAAACGAAAGCAGTGCACAGCCGTGCACAAGGCAGTTGCAATATGCGACTACGAAAGTGCAGAGCTGCAAGAAAGTGTAGCAGAGAAATATGGCATCACTATCGTAAATTTATCGATAGTTGAGGACCAAACGATCTGTAATGCAAGACTCGGCATCAGCACACCGTAAACCTTTTCGCGAAGGTAAAAAAGCTACTAAGTATATCCATTTGTATGATAAACTTTAAGACTAATTACAGACAGCAAGGTCGAAAGGTCACTTTGTGAATTTTGCCTGTCCTTGGAGTAAGGCACTTAAATTACAGGCAGAGATCAATTCAATAGTTTAAATAAAAGCTCGTGTCTTGCGGTTCCTACAAAGATATCAAATCAGGATGCGGCCAAAACAAAGAAACAAAAAGCACAAGAAGGAGAAAATACCAGCATTGATGAAATGGCATGCAACTTTAGGAAAAAATGCATCCGAACTGGTACAGAAGATCCAACATATGATACAAAGTGGGGACGATATAAACCACACGAAAGGTTAAACGTAGATCAATCACCTCTTCTGTTCATGGGAAATGCACATGCGAGTATGTACCAAGAAAACAGGGATCGACGCACAATACATGGATAGCAGAACCTGGTGCAGGATTGGAAAAATGTCAGTGCACATTTCAAGTTACATTCAGACCAAAGGGGAAGCAACCAAAACTTGCTGCGATCTTCCGTGGTAAAGGTAAGAGAATTTCAGTTGATGAAAAGCTTGCCTGGCACCCTAAAGTCGATGTGTTTAGGAAATACAATGCCTGGTTAGACCAATATGTTTGTATAGACTGGTTTACAAGACCACTTTCACCTTTGTTGCAACAAAGAAGGCTTATCCAAATTTGTTTTTTTACTGAATAACTTGACAGGTCAAATGCAAAATACTTTAAAGAAGCCGTATCTGGAACAAATGGGTTACTGCGGTATAGTTGACCCGATGCGACCGATCTTTGACATCCGGTAGACGCTGGAAATGCTGCTTGCTTAAAGTCCCTGATTGCTATCGAACACAGGAAGTGGTTGGACATTGAAGATAACGCCGAAAGATGGTTTGGTAATGAAAAACCCCATAGCGCAAAAGAAAGGCGTGTATTGATCACACATTCGGCTGGTGAAGCGTGGAATGCCTTGAATGGCAGCACAACAAATTGAGAAAAAGCTTAATTACCGCAGATGGTTCTGATGACAAATTAATTAAGCCTGACGGTCTCGAAAACTACCATGTTCCACCACCATCAGTGGTTGACGCATCAACCATACCTGCGGTCAGTGACGTTGAGAGTGTCCCCTCAGCTGAACCAGAAGAAGACGAATCATTTTTTATTGATGACAACATAGAATTTCTTTCCCCTGAAGATGAAGAGGGAGAGAGAAACCTATTCGACTTCATTGACGGCTTTATTAAGAAGTTATGTTAGAGTATATGTATACATTATACTTATCATGTTTAAGGTTATCTTTTTTATTTGAATAAGAAGCTGACAGCTTTTGTTACATGCAAAAAGTTTCTTTTTATTGAATCAACCTTAATTTTGACGGTTTTGAAATCAAGTACTATAAAAAATTTGGATCTAATTTTTTCGGAAAATAAGCATAATTTAAGCATATTTTAAGCCTTTCTGAGTTTTCTCCATAAGCATACATCGGCCTATTTTCGAAAATGTGTATGTTTATTAAAAAAACATGTATGCACGATCATTTCCAAACCGCCTTCTCATCCATCGCTACCGTTTTGTTTTTTTCAGGTCAGGTTATCGTTCTCCCAGAAAAGTTGCCTTCCCAGGCCAAACAGTCTCATCTACACGACACAACTGATTTTTTAGACACCAGTGAGTTGCCCCCTTTTCCGTCAGTCAAAAATGTTTTCATAATGTTGAGAAAGTACTCACTATTTAGGGTTACAATATTGGAAATAGTATAAGTAATACGAGTAAAGGTTGTATGTAATAGGACAGGGAAATTGAATTACTGGAGAAGTGTGCAATGCTCTTCTCTACAAATGTTGTGGTATTTAAAAAATTAATTTTCTAATTAATGGTCATTAATTTTAAGGTCGTTTATTAAAAATATGATTGCATTGATCTTTTATATATCGTCTTTTGGCTGCTCCAGTCAGTGCTCACCCCAAGTGGATCATAAGCCTCCATTTGATGCGGTCAGCAGGGTCCTCCCTTCTCACTCCTATCGCCCTCATACCCTCTTCAATAGTGTACATGTACCGTCTCCTGGGTCTTTCTCTCTCCTTCTTCCCGGACAGATGCATTTCTAATATTCTTTTCTTGATGAAGTCCTCTTTTTTTCTGATCACATGTCCTAACCATCTCAGTTTTGCCTCCCTTTGCTTCTCTTCTAATCTCAACATGTGCTGTACCTCTGATATATTTATTTCTGATTTTATCCAGGCGTGTGACCCCAAGCGACCACATCAACATTCTCAAATCTGCCACTTCAAGTCAGCTTTTTGCTTCTTTTTGTTGCTACTGCCTCGACCCAACACAGCAGAGCTGGTCGCACTACCGTTTTGTATATTTTTCTTTTCACTTTTGGTGATAGATTTCTGTCACCTTGTACTCCCGTTACTCTACTCAACCCATTCCATCCTGCTTGTAATTGCTTTTTCTCTCCTCTATTGCATCCAAGGTAGCACTGCACTGTTGTTATCTGATACTGAAAATCTTCTATCCTTGTTGTATTTGTTCCTTGCATGCTTATTTTGTCAACCCCTCTTCCATTCAAGACCAGGTATTCTGTCTTTGCCCTGCTTACTTTCATTCCCTTTTTTCTTGGGCATCTCTCAAATTCTCCATTTCATCTTAGGCTTAACTTCTTGTCTTGCTAAACAACACGATTTCATCAGCAAATAGCATTGCCCATGATGCTTCTTTTTTCATTTCCTCAGGGAGTCGATCAATAACTACTGCATATAGGATCCCTGGTGGAGTCCGACTTTAACTTTGAACCAATCATTCATCCATGCTGTTCTTCTTATGACGGTCTCACTGTCCTTGTACATGTCTTTTAATGGCCTTATATACTTTTCTGCTACTCCGGATGTTCTCATGCAAGGCCCTAATTCCTCGCTTGGTACTCTGTTAAACGGTTTTTTTTCAAATCTACAAAAACACAATGCAATACCTTTTGTCCTTTTCAATGCTTTTACATCAGAAGGTCCAGACAAGTGTCCGTTGTATTTTTTCTGGCATGACACCGTACTGTTCCTAGCTGACCTCTATCTCTTTCCTGGGCCTTGCATTGGAAACTTTCAAAATTTCATAGTGTGGGACATTAAATTAATGACCATGTAGTAGCCACATTCTTTTGAATCTCTTTTTTGTCTTATAAACAGGGATCAACACGCTCCTTCTCCACTCGTTTGGCATTTCCTCGCACGCAAGGATTCTGTTGAAAAATTTTGTGATCACTTCTAAACCAATTCACCCTGAAACGTCCATGCTTCAGTAGGTATATTTTCTTGGCCTACGGCCTTCCCATTTTTCATTTCCTTCAAAGCCTTTTTCACTTTACCTCTGTCTACCCCACAAAGTCCATGTGTAGGTCTCTGGGCTTCATTATTGCTGGCTTCTCTGGAGTTTTCAGCCCAAAAAATATTCGCCCCGCCCCCAAATTTATTAATTTTCAATACTTTTATTTGTTACTGAAATGTAAATGAAACTTTCATTTTCGAATTTTATTTTCGAATCTTTTGAGACCGCGTACAAACATTGTGTAACATTACAATAATGAATAGTATAAAACGGCTGCTGAAATAAGTCCTCTAATCTGACATCTAAAAATTGGGGTTCAATACTTTGTTTATCTGCTATATTTTTATTTTATTCAGTTATCTCTCCCGATTTAAAGCACCTTTAATTATTAAAAAGCACCCGCTTTTCTTATACTTCAATAAGCCTCTATTTTTATGGAGGCTTCTCGCGACCACAAGGTGAACTTATTTTTCTAGGTAATTTAGGCACAACTCACAGTGACGTAAGAGGAGGGTGCTTTACATCCTAATTTTGGGAAGGGTTGCTCCATTTACAATTTTTTTTTGTCGCTAAAGAAATGCTCTTTTACAGACAAAAGTTAAAGGAAACTTCCTTAAACATAACAAATACAAAAGTCGAGTTAATTTCATAAAACAAAGTGTAATGGTAGCGTTGTAACAAGAAAGGCAGAAGTTGAATACAAAAACAGCATTTCACTACTGTTATCATCACGAATATCATTATACGATATCCTACGCAGTATGTAGAATTGAAATTAGACTCTGCATTTCCTTATACAAATATGAATATTTTTATTGAGGTATGGGATAGAACACTTTTGCGTGCGGAAAAGTCAGCTGTGTGCAAACTTTGGCAGAATGTAGGCTTGCTCCCAGCAGGACAATCACTTGAATGCAATTGCGTTCTTCTATAATTGACTATCAGAATACGCATACGTATCAGTTTAGGCACAGTTACAGGTATATTTTTCCTATAAAACTAGTTTTGAAGCAATTAGTTCTCGAATACGCTATAATTTTTTAAAAACTCAGTTAACCCTAACAATCTTGAAAATTCTGAACTTTATGAACTTCTGAAAGAAGGCATAGATGTAAGATCTTGCTCATGTCTTGAGTTGCAAGCTTATTTTGAGCTAAGTCTCAAAAAGATATTTCTCCCATCGTCCGGATCTACGTGTGGAAATAAAATGGAGTTGTTTCTTGGAATAGCAACATACTTATGTCGTGCTTGTTTTGTTTGTTGGGCTTCATTCTCTAGTGCTGGAAGCCATATTTCTGGATTTAACGTTGGCCTTTGCATGGTTCTCTAAAGGAACAATTTAGAATTGCTTTTAAAAAATTGCCCACTAAAAGAATTGCTAATATATATTGCCAAGATTAAGATGGCCGATAAGTCTGCTCAGTAGACCGTTTAGGAAGGGATATGTAAGTAATAATACTTATCACAAACAGTTATTAACAAGAAATAACTTGGTGTTTATTTTCCTAGCTAGACCTTTTAGAATAGACCTGATTTGCTAAAACTAATCTAAAAAGCCTCTGTTTTTTGAAAAGAGAAAAGAAGGGTCCGAAATCGCTGTTGTTTGCTCATCTATCATCGTCAAGAAAAGTTTTGTTTTTGGATAATGTGAAGTTGCTCCGTTATGCAAAAGCCCCAACTCTCAGGGAGTTAAAAAGGTGGATGTGAAAATTTAGAATTACTTTATTATGTTTTCCACAACAATAAAATTGCGGTAAACTTAGGATTTCAAAGAAATATCCTCACAAAAGCGAAGAGATACAAGATAAACTTCTTTTCGATAAGTGTAAAATCTCTATGCAGAACTTCAAATTCACTGGGGCTTGAACGAGTTTGTGTGAAAATTGAAAGTTGGCATTTGGATGTTTTTCTACAGGAACAATTTATAATTGCTTTTATAAAAATGACTATCGACAGAATAGACTTCACCAATCGTGAACTTTATTACGTTTTCCACAACAATAAAATTGCGGTAAACTTAGGATTCCAAAGATATATGCTTACAAAAGCGAAGTGCGAGATACAAGAGAAAGTTCTTTTCGATAGGTATAAACTCTATATGGAGAACTCCCAATTCACTGGGACTTGAACGAGTGAGGGTGAAAATTTGACGTTGGCCTTTGCATGTTTTTTTCTAAAGGAACAACTTAGAATTCCTTTCATAAAAGTATCTACCGGCAGAATAGCCTTCACGAATCGTGAACTTTGTTACTTTTGTAGTGACTGGAACACCGACAAAATCACTCTGCTATTTAGATTCAGTATCACACTCCCGGAAATCTCTTGTTCACTTGTTAAAGGTTTACAATAAGTAACTACTCCGTTCAAAATCAAAGTTTATATACCCTAACGTATCTAATTATAGAATATCATATGACAGAAGTTCTAGAAGTTATGTATGGTCTGCTCAGTCATGCTGACGTCATACTCAGCTGATGTGCATAGTGCAATTGAGCCGACTCGTCTCTTCTGTCATGTTCCTTCTTATATGATGAAATCTTCTTCTTCTTCTTCTTCTTCTTCTTCTTTTCTTCTTCTTTTCTTCTTCTTCTATGTACCGTACCTTACTAAGGGATTGGCGAACATGGTTTTATACAATCTCCTATCCTTCACAACGCGAAATAGATCTATCATCGAACAGTTTAATTTTTTTTCAATTCGTCCACAAACACTAACCTCTTTCTTCCCCTAATTTTCGACCCTCCTATTTTCCCTGTTAGTATGAGGTTTTCGAATTCTCCTTTTCTAATAACATTTCCCCCAAAAATAAACTGTCTTTTCCTAATAGTTTCTATAATGCTACGTTTAATGTCAAGTCTGGCCAAAACTTCCTCGTTTGTAATATGGTCTACCCATGATATTCGGAGGATGCGTCGGTATAACCATATTTCGGTTGCCTCTAGACCTTTCATCATTTGTTTACTTATCGTCCAAGTCTCACAGGCATATAAAAGTATCGGTAAAATGTAACAGTTAAGAACACGTAGTTTGATCTGGATGGACAGTACTGGATTGGTAATAATATTTTTCATTCTAGCAAAAGTGCTTTTTGCTAATCCAATACGGGCCTTTATTTCTTTATTGCGTCTACCATCAGAGCTAATTATAGACCCCAAATATTTAAATTCAGTCACTTGCTTGATATCAAAATTTCCAATTTTGAAAGAACAATTTGGCGGAATGCTACCTTTACTGACAGACATTGAGAAAGTTTTTATACAGTTAATATTTAGACCCATTTCTTCGCTTCATTATACGATTTTAGCTACTAGTCTTTGTAGACTATCGTTTGAGTCTGCGAGGAGCACAGCGTCATCAGCATATCTTATATTATTCATGAGAACCCCTCCAATTGACATACCATCTAAATGTTTTACTTCTTAAAATATTTTCTCACTGTATAAGTTGAAATGATCGGGAGACATTACACACACTTATCTAACTCCTCGCTTGATTTTGACTAAACTATCTACTTCTCCGTTAATCCGTACGCCTGCTGTTTGATCCCAATATATATTTCTAATAATACTTAAATCTTTTCCATCAATATCCAAAGTACCTAATATTTTCATAAGTTTCTCATGCTGTACTCTATCAAGCGCTTTACTATAATGTATGAAGCACATGAAAAACGACTTATTCATTTCTTGGGCCCTTTCGCACACTTTTCTCAATGCAGATATTGCGTTACGTGTACCCGAGTCTGGTTTGAAACCAAACTGACTTGCGTCAATTACTCTTGTGGTACTTTTTCTTATTCTCATGAGAATAATTCGCATCAGAAGTTTTGTCATGTGACTCATCAGACTTATGGTTCTATGTAGTTCGCATTCTGTAGTTCCTGGCTTTTTTGGGAGCGTTATAAAAATTGATTTACTCAGTTCCGGTTGAATATCAACCAAAGCATATATTTTTTAAAATATATTTGTTACTTTTTGTATGCCAAAATCACCCAATGCTTTTAGCATTTCAATGCAAAGTCCATCTAGACCAACAGCCTTGTTATTTTTCATTTTTCTCATTGCGTATTTTACTTCGGACGGCATTATATCTGGTCCGTCTTGTACCAGGGAGATAAGTGGGCGTTCATCTCTATTCTCATTAAATAATTCTGCAATATATTCACTCCACCTCTTTTCAATTGCATCTTTTTCCATTAACAAAGTACCATCGGAAGCCTTAATGCACCTGCTCGAACTGCGTATTCGATTGCCATTGACCTCCTTTATTTTCTTATACAGACTAGAGGGGTCTGGAGTTCTCACACTTTCCGTTTCAGAGCACTGTTTGTTAAGCCATTCTTCTTTTGCTTGCTTACATTGAGCTTTAAAGTCTCTATTAAGTGATTTATATTCATCACGTTCTCGTTTTCTTATTTTCTGTCTTCTACTCATAAGTTCTAGAATACTATCTTTTATTCAAGCTCTTGATTTACGGCTAGCTTTCTAATTTACAAAACTTTTTGTCGGCTCAACAGTAGCATCTCTGAAACTATCCCATTCAATTTCTTCTGCTTCTGAAAGAGATTCAAAACTATTTTTTACAGCTACTGAGTATTCTAGCTTCTTTTGAGGGTTTTCAAGATCTTCCCAGTTTCATCTCTGGATAAAGCAACCCTTTCTCTTTCGCAAACGTATTTTAAGATGGCAAACTACTGGGTTGTGATCACTGTCACAGTCAGCACCTGGATATGTTTTACAGCTCAGAATTGCATTGCGGAAGCGATCATTTACGGTGATATAGTCAATTTGGTTCAGGGTATCGCCACCTGGACATCTCCAGGTGTAAAGACGTCTTGGAGGCTGTTTGAACCTTTTACACCAATCAGCCCATACTTCTCCCCGTTCATTTCTTTGACCAAGGCCATGCGATCCGACAAAGTTATCAATCTTTTCAGCTCTAACCTTTGCATTAATATCACCCATGACAATAACAACCTCCTGTGATTTGCAGTGTTGTACAGCTTCATCAAGGGAGTTATAGAAAAATTGTAGCTCAGTATCATCACAAGTAGATGTGGGTGCATATGCTTGGATGATGCATAGATTAAAAGGTTTATCCTCAAGTCTAACAAAAATGACTCTATCAGAGAAAGCACTGTATTCAAGAAGACTTTTACTTGTCGCTTTGTCGAGAATCACTGCGACACCATGTTGGTGGCTGCCGCCGCCAGAAAAGAGTACTGTTTTCTTATCGCTCTTAAGAGAACAACTACCTGTCCACCTACATTCGCTAATACCCATAATGTTTACATTTATTCGATCCATTTCTTGTTTCAAATTTGCCAGTTTGCCTGGCTGAAAGAGTGTTCTCACTTTCTATGTTCCCAGGAGTAAACTATGCTTATTAACATGATGAAATACTTAAGCTAAAAGTTACTTTTTCTTCTTCTTCTTCCATTTGCTGTTTTCCCTGTCATCAGGGGTCAGCAACACGTAGTTGTTGGCGCCAACGAGCTCTGTCCATTGCATCTCCTTCCGTCAGTCCTCTGCTCTTCATGTTCCGCTTCAGGATGTCCCTCTACCTAAGCCTCTGCCTTCCTACCGATCGCTTTCCTCTAACTGGTTCTCGCCGTACCCTCTGGACTGCACAACTTTCATCTCTTCTTGCTCCATGCCCAAACCACCTCAATCTTGATCCCTTCAACTTGATACTAATGCATGTTATTCCTGCCACTTTCCTTACTTCCTCGTATGTACATCTCTCCCGCAATGACACTCCAAGAATCCACCTCAGCATCCTCATTTCCGTCCGCATAAGCATTTGCTCCTCCTTCTTTCTAAGGGTTCAGGTTTTCCCTTCGTACACCAGCACTGGTCTGATCATCGTTCTATATACCTTTACTTCCACCCGCTGGGGGATTCTTTTATCGCAGACTATGCCCTTCACTTCTCTTCACTTATTCCAACCAGCTTTTATTCTTTCCTTTACTTCTCTTTCACAACCCCCAGTCTCTTTCAGGGTCGATCCTATGTATTTGAAACTTTTCACTTGTTTCAGGTGGTCACCACTGGCATCTCTCATGTTCGATTTCCTTCCTCCTTCTTTGCAGCATCCCATCACCTCCGTCTTCTTTGCATTTACTTTCATTCCTTGGCTCTCCAGTGTCCTTTGCCACATTACCATTCTATCCTGCAGATCTGCTTCGGTGTCAGCAGTGACAGCTATATCGTCAGCAAAGAGAAGTTCCTAAGCTTCTTCGTTTCGCAGCCCATTTATCACCACATCCATTACAGTGACAAACAGAAATGGGCTCAGTGCAGAACCCTGATGCAGTCCTACCTTGACCTTAAAAGCCTCTGACTGTTCCTCTTCTGATCTGATCGAGGTTCTTGCCCCTTCGTACATTTTCTGTATCACAGTTACCATCTTCTCTGGTACTCTCTTCTTCCACAAGGCGCAGAAGACAACCTCTCGTGGCACACGATCGTAGGCTTTCTCCAGATCTATAAATCCACAGTAGAATGTTTGGTTTCCCTCCAGTCTCTTCTCCTGTAGTTGTCTCATTATAAAAATTGCATCGGCCGTGCCTTTTCCTTTCATAAATCCATACTGCATTTCATCAATATCTATGATATCTCTAAGTCTTTGTTCAATGATCCTTTTCAAAACTTTCATTGCATGCTCCATTAACTTTATCCCTCTGTAGTTCCCACATTCCATGTTGTCTCCCTTCTGTTTGAAAATAGGAACAATATAACTATCTCTCCAATCTTCTGGAATCCTTTCCTTATTCATGATTTTATTACACAGCTCCGTCATCCATGTCACTCCATCCTCTCCAAGTGCTTTTATCATCTCTATTGTCACTTCTGATGGCCCACTGGCTTTTCCATTTTTCATTCTTTCTAAGGCTCTTCTAACTTCCTCCTCTGTAAGAGATGATATAGGACCTTCTGTTGGGTTGCAGAGCACAACAGGTTCTCTTGGATTCTGTACATTCATCAGTGTTTCAAAATATTTCTTCCATCTCCTTTGTATTTCCTTCTCTTCATACAGTATTTCCCCATTTCCATCCTTGATTGCACCAACGTTACCAACGTTCTTCTCCATTCTTGCCCTTGTCTTCGCTATTCGATAGTTGGAACTCTCACCTTCTTTGGTGTCCAGCTTTTCATACCATTCTTGGGAAGCATTCCACTTTGTTTTTGCTACCTCTCTTTTAGCTTTTCCGTTTGCCTCTTTGTATGTACTTTCATTTTCTTCTGTAGGGTCATTTTTCCAACTTTTAAACATCTTTTTATTCTTCATAGCCTTTTGCACCTCATCATTACACCACCATATATCTCTCTTGACCTTTTCTCCTCCCTTGGTTCTTCCACTTAAAATTTCAACTGCTTCTATCACCGCCTCTTTCATTGCACTCCATGTGCTATCAACATCCCGGTGTGCATCCTGTCTCTTCACTAGTACCATCTCCTTATACCGTGCTTTTTCTTTGTTAAGTTTCCAAACTT
>RDPX01000052.1:125778-141017 GCA_003991215.1 Morbakka virulenta | reverse complement strand
CAGGTGAGTATTGTAGAGGCAAAATGCATATACTAGATGTATTTCCATTATTTGGAGCGTATTGTTAACTTATTGTCCACTATTTGGTATATGCATCCCTTTATAATCAGTATTTTGGATGTAGTGATGAATGGACAGGTCATTTGTATGTATGCCTTTGCTTTCTTTCAAATTTAATGGATGTGCGACGGAGGCAATGTCACGACCAGCCTGATGTATTATGTTAAGGATGTACGAAATACACCATTAAGCAGCAGAGAAGAGGTATAGATAATTTCATCCATCAATCTTACTATGCATATTTCAGATTAAAGTTGGGTAACCAGAAAAACACATTCTCTACACCACCTGCTACAGAGCACTGAATGACTAGACACATGGAAGAAGAGATTCCTTTCCTTTGGAATACCTATCGTATGGACAGAGCCCAAAGATCACACTATCGACTGATATTTTTGTTTGGTGAAAACAGCAGGATTTACTAGGAAAACGTAAAGGAAGATTGTATATTGCGATCTGAAATACCTTCTCTTCTTTCATAAGAAACATGATTTTAAGAAACATGAGGCTCAGATTACCTAAATTTGAAGAAACATTTAAGAAACCTTGGCAGGCTGAGTCAAGCAAAAAAGGAACTTTTTTTGAAAAGTAATGTTCAGTATTAAACTGAAAATACATATGCATCATTTTGTCAACTAGTTAACAGACATGACATGACTGATGATATCGAAGATATTTCTATCACCATCTTTCTCGTCTACTTCCATCTCTTCAAATGAGTTTTCATCTTCTCCTTTAATATCATCATCTTGGAGTGACTGTCCTGGCTGGGAAAAAGAGCAAGACTATTACTTGGATCAATCATGGTAGGGGGTGGTACATTATAATTTGGAAGACCTTCCGGATGTCAGCTGTGAGCAAGCATCCAGGTTTTTGAAACAAGCGACGTCAGTAGTGGTTAAACTTGGCATCAGTTAAGCTTTTATAAGCTTCACTTACCCAATGGGTCAACAGGATTCGTCTGACAGAAGCAGAAACATTTTCGTCAAGGCCATACCATATGTCTGTGTTTTCGTCTGAGTCCAACCAATTGTAATGCCCTTGTCTTATTTTCACCTTTAATACCTCCGCATAACCAGTATCAACTAGTTGCCAAATGGTAGTTGCACCAGAAACCCCATAGCAGCAAACACCATGGAGGTTTCCAGCAGCTTCTTTGAATTTGTCACTTGTCTGGCTATTAAGATTGTCAAGAAACAAGACAAAACGTTCTTTGACAACAGGCTTGAGTGTTTTCTCCACCCATTAAAGACAAAACTCCGTATCAGCCCATGCGTTCTTTTTGAAAAAGGGATCCACACCTGGAGGCCATGACAACTTTTTAGCTTAAGACATTATCTTTCCCATGCATCAAAAAATGATACCATCTTTGGTTGTTCTCCTTCAGGATGAAAACAAATTTGCAATGTGCACTGTCGTTCCTCCAATACTGACCCTGACTGGCTGACCCAAACCTTTTAGTAACAATTTTCTGCACTCTTTGGTTCAACATGTTCATAAGTTGTTTTGGTGTCTATCACAAAAGGAAGTGGGGACTGATACACATAAAGGCTTTGTTCTGGTATGAAACCACCATAAACCGGATGGTAGTTGCTACGACTTTTTAAAGTTTTGACAAGACATTCTCTCAGAGAGGAATGTCATTTTGAGGTGTCAGCATGAAACTCTTCTTTCGCTGGTTTTTTGTTTCGTTGCTCTCTTCTCAGTTTCAAGTGGTTACGTTTGATAAAGCTTACGATAACATGCTTCTTGATGTCTGCGCTAGGGTCTTGGTGTTGTTTGCGGTTGATCATCCGTGGGTTGCTCAATGGCCAATTAAAATCAATGCAGTGTCCCTTGTTTCGTTCGTCAAGAAAAAAGTTTCTCAAGTTCATCATGAAGTGCATTATACTTTAGAGTTGGTCTGACTTTGAAAAATAGTTTATTTTCCATGACTGCCACTTTATTGATTATACCTTTGTTCTTGAGCCATTTTAAAATTTGTGAACGATTCAAATAAACATTTTGGCAACATCTATCGGCTTTTTCCTGATGCAACGACATCAATTGCTCTCGCTTTGAAGCCACTCGTTATTGGTTTCCATACCACTTGACCACGACGCTTTCCAATTCGTTTTAAAGAGTCCTGTTTATTCGTTGTTGATAAATGGTCAACAATTAAGCATTGATCAGCTGTCGACGAAGTAGAAACGGTTGAAGATTGTTCAACTGTTTAAGTGGTTGATGGTTCAGTAGATGACAACTTGGTTAAAGAAGACTTGTCACCATTCTTGCATAATAAAAGCACAGAAAGCCCTTGATGGTTTGCGAATTGCTGTTTGCAAGATTCACACTTTAGTTTAAAATACTCTTTAGGCAAAGCAGGTGCTATGTTAATTGATTATCCTCAACAAAGTATACAGTACTCTAATTCTAAAATGTAAATAAAAGTATTTGACAGTGAACACTGCATTGGCTTCATTTACACTCTTTCTTGTTCTAAAATAGAAACTTGCATTTGAATGTCTAGAGAAAGTGAATTTCTTGAATTCTTCAATTGTGGTAGTGATTTTGTAAATTGCAATGACATGGTTGGACTTATTTTAGCCTTAGCTATAACTGGTTACAAACCAAAGGATTGGCGACTTTTCTTAGACAGCTCAAAGAAAAGCTGACATTGTGTTCTTCTTCGTTATGGAAACAAGTTTGGAGCGGTATCTTTAGGTCGCTCAGTAATTTCAAAGGAAGAGTACGGGAGTATTAAGAAGCTGATTCGCCTACTTCGATTCCATGATCACAATTGGATAATATGTGTAGATTTAAAGATGGCAAATTTCCTCTTAGGTCAACAGAGGAGCTTCATGTAGCATTCTTGTTATCTGTGGTTATGGGACAGTCGCAAAAGTGATCATCATTGGATAAAGAAAAACTTCCCCCCCCCCTAGATATTATGTTTTGTAAAAGGTAAGAAAAGTACCTAAAAGTAAGTATTAACACTTCTTTTCTTCCCATCATAACATCTTCGCTTTGCCAACGCGATTGCTCGTTCACGGCTTGTGATGAGTCAGCAACAATCCAAACAATAAACCTTAAATTGCAGTATCAATATTTCCTTTAATCGGAAACCGGGCGTCGGTTTCTTTTGAGGTATGTTTTTCGAAACTAAGGGCTTTTTTCCCTTTTTCAGCAGATTTATCACGGTTTTCGACGGGCTCGTTGTCCTAGATATCCTCTTATAACATGTCCTTCCTCCCTGCTTTCCTCCCTGCTTCCCTCCCTGCTTCCCTCCCTGCTTTCTCCCTCCTTTATCTCTAGGCAACTCCGCAGTCTTAGGAAGGGACTTAAAGTGAGGGACATTCAATATTCTGTGCTAATTTAAAGCTCTTGTGGTAACCATTGTCACTTTGATTGCAGTCAAGTTGTACGGTACGATATCAGACGAATATGACAACCTACCTTTTCAACCTTTTTTGCGCTGTTTTACGAGTACTTGACCTTCGATCGTGGTGTTACTGTTTAAAGCATGCTGTCGTTTGTTGGCATATTTGGCAGTTTTCCGTTTTACTTTGAAATCACGCATCTTCAAACGGTTGGGATTTGATCTCGTAGGTGGGGTGTGCGGGATCAAATGTTGTAGCTTTCGTCCAAACATGAGATTTGTTGGAGCTTCTTTTGTGACGCTGTGTAGTGTAGCACGGTATTGGCGTAGAAATTTGTAGGTTTCAGCTTCCAAATCTTTCCCCTCGACGTAAACAGCACGAACAGCTGTCATGAGGGGTTTGTTGAAATTGTCAATTTGACCGTTTGCTTGGGGCCAAATTGGTGTAATACGACGATGAAGAATTCCGTTCTCTTCCATGAAACTTCGTACTTCTTTTGATGGAAACGGCCGTCCATTGTCGTTGATCATTTTCGCTGGATTTGCATAACTTGCAAATGTTTTATCTGAAACGTCAATGAGCGATTTGGCTGTAGTGCTCTTAAGAAAAGCTATCTCTGAATAATGTGATCGTTTGTCGATGATGACCAAAAACTTATTTGTTGAGAACTGGTATCGGTCCAAGGAAACCGATGTGCACGGTGTTCCAAAGAGCATCCGGAATCTCGATCGGTAGTATCGGAGCAGGTGTTTAGGGTGATCCAGCACTTTGGGATGAGATGCAATTTTTGACAAGGTATCCCATCATCTTGTCCATGCCAAAGAAGAATTCTTTCATTAGTAGCAGTTGTTTCGTCTTTTCGATACTTCAGTGTACAACGTGAAAAATACTGCCGGCATCTTTATGGAACTTCTTTATTATTATTTCTGTCTTTATACAGGATGATACAATTCAGTTGTTTTCAATAAAAATATAATAAACACTGCTGCAAACATGTGTCCTCTTACCATATCGTCTTAGGTAAGACGATATGGTTGGCTTTCAAAATGACATAATGTGTATGGTTGACGGTCAGCTCAACGTTGCTTTTGCAGAATTGTTTCAACAAGTCTATATTCGCATTTCGTAAATGTTCATGTTTCTGCGGTTCGTTTAACTTGTAACAAACGTTGGCTTGCATCATTTTCTTTAGAATTCTTAAATCGATTTTACTTTCGGTTTCAGCAGCAATCTCTTCGAGTTTGAGAGCTCTTGGTGTTGCAAACTTTGTCACTATGTTAACGTAAGTCTCGATGTAAGTAGTAGCAGCTCGATGCTGCTCGACCGGATGTCGGCTTGTGTAATCTGAAATGCTCTCGTCAGAGGTAACGTGTTTTGCCTCAAAATCATAATCTTGTAATGTAAGTAGCATTCTTTCAATTCGTAATGGTAATTTTCGTTTGCTATTGTTCAAAATGTTAATTAGCGCTTTGTGATCGTTGAAAAGAATAAAAGTTTGACCGAATAAGTAAATATGGTTTCTCTCCGCAGCATACACCATGCCAAAACATTCTCCCTCGATCTGGCTATATCAACATTCGACATTCGTCAAGGCACGAAATGCATAGCAAATTACATGTACATCGTCTTTTCCTGGAGTACGTTGTAGTGAAATCGCAGACAGTTCGATAGGGCTAGCATCACAGTAAACCAATGTCTCTTTTTTCTCATCAAAGCTCGCAAGATTAGAATTGTCAGATAAGGTATCAATAACTGTTCTGAACGAATTTTCGCATTCATCGGTCCACAAAGACGTAACGTTTTTCGTAATCAGTTGACGTAAGGGGTGTGTCAGGTAACTGCAATCAGGTATAAACCGTTTAAGAAAATTCGTAAACCCCAGAAAACCTCCAACAGCACTAGAATTCTCAAAAAGATAGTCACTTTTTACAGGTTCAAACTGAGAGATGAAGAAAGAACGAATAAAATGTCATCATACATATTTTATCGTTGTATTTAAAATGCGCCAAAAATTGGTAAAATGGGTTCTATTTGATTGTGTTTTATTGTTTTTACTGGCAGTTATCAACTTATCCGTGATGCCTGCTGCTTTCCATCCAGCTTTGATTGTCTCCTTTCCTGTTTGAGCTTAAAGTTATGGTACCATTCGGGCATCACCTCGGTGTGCCGAGGTCTCAAAGTTGACAAGCTGAGATCTACCTCTATTGATGTGACATCTCAATTAGGGTTGATGTGAAGCGCTCCCATGATACAATTAGTGAATTACTCACTAAATGGTCATTTTTTGTATTTTTGAAGGATCGTTTGTTGTGAAATCCCAAGGTTGCAACAAGTTAGTCATGTTTTTGGGAATCATAACAGATTCTATGTTGTAGCTTGAAAGAGCATCCATTACTTTTTGGGTCGATTGTCCCTTGAAAGCATCCCACGGAAGGCTCTTTTGTGACTGTGGTAAAGATTTTTCTTCTTTGATTTTGGATATGTATGTGATCAAAACATTTTCTATCAAGCGCGTGGTTTCGGCTTCATTTCTCCAATGTTTCTAGTTGTACGCAAAGCAAAAACCAGGAGGAAATTTGACGTTTGATCGGGATCTTGGTGATTTTCCGGTATAAATCAGCTGAAAAGGTAGAATTTGACCATCTAGGAACTCGTGGAGTGCAAAAGTTATGGCGCTTTTATCTGTTGGCCCAGCACGAAAAGTATGGTTTCCCCCTTTAGCAGCCATTGTAACATTATCAGTAGCAACAAACTTTGATGGCATTTTATCTGCATTGATGATGAGTTTATCTGGAATATTGGGTTTAGAGCTTTGTCGACAATGTCAAAAAGAAATTGCGATCTCACTTCAACCCAAAGTGACCTAGTAATTACTGGTCTTCAGGTGGTGACTACACGGCGTGGAAATTTTATCTGCTGATACAATGGTCGAGCCCATGATCTTGTTACCTTAAATTCAACGTACTTTCCAAATTTGTCTGGGTTCGCTCCAATCAAGCCATTCAGCACACCACGAACGACCTGAATATTGATACCAGCACCGGCTAAGCGCAGACGTGTTAGTATTNCAACAAACTTTGATGGCATTTTATCGGCATTGATGATGAGTTTATCTGGAATATTGGGTTTAGAGCTTTGTCGACAATGTCAAAAAGAAATTGCGATCTCACTTCAACCCAAAGTGACCTAGTAATTACTGGTCTTCAGGTGGTGACTACACGGCGTGGAAATTTTATCTGCTGATACAATGGTCGAGCCCATGATCTTGTTACCTTAAATTCAACGTACTTTCCAAATTTGTCTGGGTTCGCTCCAATCAAGCCATTCAGCACACCACGAACGACCTGAATATTGATACCAGCACCGGCTAAGCGCAGACGTGTTAGTATTGAGCGTAATTTGATATTCAATTCTTCCTCTAAAAGTAATTATCAACCTTCAGGTTTTCCAAGTTTTGGTACAACGTTTGATGGATTTTTCTGCTCTTGCAAAGACTTGTTGTAGCTTTTTTCCTATGGACGTATGGTGCTTTTGGTTAAATGTGGGAACTTCTGAATTTTCCTAATGCCGCTCTAGAAATTGCTGTATACTTGACGATTTCTTTTTTGTCTTTTTCTAAATAAACTGTTCGTTTTTGTTTTCATCCTTGAACAACTTTTAAACTTTCGTGTACTTTTTCAAGCTCGCTTGCAGAAATGTAGCTTGGCAAGTTATTCTTCATAGACTCACACACATTAGAAGGGTCACATTGGAGTTTTTTTCAGATTTTTATAAATACTTCAGCAGCAACATTTTTTATGTTTCACTACCTTATCGGCCTTTAATCCGCCGGCCCTAATATATCGCCGGCCCTAATTCCGCCAGACCAGAAAATCGGCTTAGCCCCACTTAGGGCCGCATTTTAAGTCTCCCAGTGAAAAGAAAAACAAAAGAACTACAAAAAAACACTTCTTAATTTTTATACATCATGTTCAATCAATAACAATAATACTAGCTTCTTTCTGGCTTTCTTATTCCTCACCGTCTGATTCTACCCGAATCGGAAAGGGCAAAATGTCATTATTATCCAGGCACGGGAGTTCTTCATCCCCTTCTTCTCCTTCCTCCCTTTCNACGTTTGATGGATTTTTCTGCTCTTGCAAAGACTTGTTGTAGCTTTTTTCCTATGGACGTATGGTACTTTTGGTTAAATGTGGGAACTTCTGAATTTTCCTAATGCAGCTCTAGAAATTGCTGTATACTTGACGATTTCTTTTTTGTCTTTTTCTAAATAAACTGTTCGTTTTTGTTTTCATCCTTGAACAACTTTTAAACTTTCGTGTACTTTTTCAAGCTCGCTTGCAGAAATGTAGCTTGGCAAGTTATTCTTCATAGACTCACACACATTAGAAGGGTCACATTGGAGTTTTTTTCAGATTTTTATAAATACTTCAGCAGCAACATTTTTTATGTTTCACTACCTTATCGGCCTTTAATCCGCCGGCCCTAATATATCGCCGGCCCTAATTCCGCCAGACCAGAAAATCGGCTTAGCCCCACTTAGGGCCGCATTTTAAGTCTCCCAGTGAAAAGAAAAACAAAAGAACTACAAAAAAACACTTCTTAATTTTTATACATCATGTTCAATCAATAACAATAATACTAGCTTCTTTCTGGCTTTCTTATTCCTCACCGTCTGATTCTACCCGAATCGGAAAGGGCAAAATGTCATTATTATCCAGGCACGGGAGTTCTTCATCCCCTTCTTCTCCTTCCTCTCTTTCCTTGTCGTTTCCTTCTTCTACTTCTTCTTCATTGCAAAACGTTTTCTTCATTTTCTCAATTTGAGTTTGGACCACCATTTCTATTTTTGTAATGATGTCTTTTTTTTCATGCGCAAAGTGCATCATAATTGGTATCTCTAATCCGCCTTGGGGAATAGGCGAAATCTTTGGCGTGGTACTAGAAACTGTTCCTGTCACCGAACCTCCTTCTTGAATGAAATAAAAAATGAATCTCGACAATTCTTTAGGAACATGCCCAACTGTCACAGGTCCAATTCGGTCGATTCTCTCTATGGTAATTCGACAACAATTGTTGTGTTGTAATTTTTTTAATTTGAATTTTATTGTTATTATTTTCGCACCGTGGTGGAACGTTAATGATTCAAATGTAATTTGATACATGAATGCTTTCCTCCTTTCCTCATTAACGAAATCGATCGTTATTACATTGTAAAAGATCTAAGAAGGAGATTTTTTAGCAATGTTGCAAAATCTTGAAAATCTTGTTTGTGATTTTTTAACGTCTTTTCTTTCGTAACATACAGAGAACAGCTGCGTAGATGGATAAAACAAAATATTTTAAGAAATCTAATGATAAGTTAGATGGCCGCGTATTTAACTCTCATGTTCCGTGCCAATCAACATCCTCGGTACTTTTAGCTGCAAGAGAGCTTAATAGTTTGCAAGAAGAAGAAGGTCATAAAAAGACAAGGCAAATCCTGCCTGAACACATTAAAAAGGACGTGGCTTACAACGCATGGAAAAATGGAAATCCAGAAGCTAGGAGATGGGCTGCAAAAAAGTATCCGGATTACACATTTAAAAGAGAGACCGTTAGAGATTGGAAGCTGAAATATCAGAAAACTTTTGAAAACAATGGTGAAGAAAATGTTTTCATTTTAAGTCGTCTAGGAAGACCGTCCAAAATAAGTGGTGATTTAACAGCTGAAATCAAATCTATCTTACATAATTTAAGGGCAAGTGGCGGAGCAGTCAAACGGAAAACTGTGATAGCGATTGTAAATGGAGTACTAAAAGCAAGATGCCCCGACGTTTTACGAGAGAATGGTGGAAGCATTTTACTTACTATTAAATGGGCGAGAGGAGTTCTTAAATCCCTTGATTGGACTAAAAGGCGTTACACGACAGCTAAACGAGAAATGAATCCAGCCCTATATGAAGAGTTGACATTTTCTTGGAAAAGAAAAATTGCAAGTGCAATCTTTGAGCACAAGATTCAGAAAGAAATGATCACGAACTTTGACCAAACTCCTCTAGGGTTTACAGCACTAAACAAATCTACATTTATTGGCAAAGGAGCCCACTCAGTTCCTATTGCAAACGCTGATGATAAACGCCAAATCACAGCTACGTTTTTCTTCAACATGGTTGGTGATTCTTTACCAGCACAATTGATTTATGGGGGTGCTACTGAAAGACGCCACCCAAAGGTTAATTTCTCCAGTCATTTCATATAACCCATTCTCAAAATCAATGGTCAAATGAAGGACTTGTATTAGAGTACCTAAAGAAGATCATATTTCCCTACATCAAGAGCAAACGCAAGGAACTAAATCTTCCTGAGAATGCAAATGCTATGCTGATATTTGACGTTTTTAAAGGACAGACAACTGGTGCTGTCAATGAATAGCTAAAGCTGAATAACTTCATCGTGATACATGTGCCGAACAACCACACAAACCTATTCCAACTGTTGGACATTTCGGTGAACAAGAGTGCGAAATGCTTCATTGCTGACAAATACCAAGATTGGTATGCAGAGAAAGTTCTTCAACAGCTGAACAGAGGAGTTATCGCTCATGATGTTAAAGTGGACGTGAAGCTGATTATCATGAAACCTTTGCATGCCAAGTGGATTATTCAGATGTATCAACACTTAAAACAATCCAAAAATATCGTTATCTCGGGTTTTAGAAAAGCCCACCAGTCAAAACCTGTAAAATCCATCTGAAACCCATATAAAACCTTTTCATATTCATCACAAATACCCAGAACGTATAATAGTGGGATTGATAATGAGGTTGTTCATTTAAGCTTTCAATATGTTTACCACCAAGCGACAGCGAAATGTTATTGAAAAGAAAAGGAAGGGCATTGTGTTGTAATGCAATCAGATTTGCATCTGTGTAAGCAGTACCATCAACGTTCTGCAATTGCCCTTCTATGGTAAGACAGGTTTTGGCTAGATAGTTCACCTTGACAAGTTTTAACTTGTCAGGGTGATTGATGTGAATGTAAATCTCACCCTGCTTGTTTATATCAACACCAGTTTCAGGTTTGTACTTATGATACTAGAAGGACTCGATCTTCTTGGCTTCATTGAATTTCTCTTTGACATCAAATATTTTAGTTACCATTTTTACTACACGAGATTTTAATTTACATAGAAAAATGAACACATTCATTGTAACAAATGTTTAGGTTATGATAGCCTAAAACTTATTATATACGATTTCATTAAACGGTTAAAGATAACCAACTTTCAAGGACTTTTCATGAAAGATGCATAACCCAAAACGCCTCACAAGACTAAGTATGATGTTCTGAACTTTAATGCTTCGTATCAACAAGGATTTCCCTAGGTGTGTCGCTACTTGTATCGCTTTTTCGTTAATGTAGGTCCCATCGATTGATATATTCTTACTTCGTTGAGACAAGAACCACATAAAGACAACATTATGGACATCGGCGTAATTGTTTTGCCTTATTGTTTTTCGCTTGATTTTTCCAGTGCAGAGAGAAGCTTTTCCTTGTTATTAATCCAAGTACAGTGTTCTTTGGCACCCCATACTTTTCTGCAACATCTTTATTTGGAACGCCCTTTTCCAAGTCCTTTAAAGCCTGACATTTTTCAGCTAAGGCTTTCTCTTGGCTGCCATTCTGAAAGAACGAAAATACTAAAAGCTTGTCCCAAAAGAATTCTACATTTCGAACATTAGAAATGGAACGTTTTTCATTCGATTATCAAACGAAAGTTTGAGATAACGAGCGAAAAACAGTTCAAGGGACCAAATAATTGGTTCGACATACCTCATAAGTTCAAGATAACGGAGTTCGAGTTAACGAGCGTTTTTTAGCCTAGCGTTGCTTGAAAAGTTCATGGGACCAGGAAAAATAGTTCGACATAGTGAAAGTTCGAGATAGCGAGTGTTCGAGATAACAAGCGTCGACTGTACTTCATTAAACCTAACTCTATGCGGAGTGGAGGAGGAACAATACTGGCGTGGTCAACTGGGGATCGCTCGGTGTGATTTGGCCCTCCAGCTTCCAGCTCTGGTCTAGTATTATGATGGAAGCAAAGGCATGTGCTTACGCACGAACACTATAAAGAACGCGTATGCACCAGATGTATCACGTGATTTCTTTTTATAGGGAAATCTAACTTTTGTATTGAGTGGATAGTTGATATTGAAAGAGACGATACCGTAGATAATAATTACGGTTTTTTTTACCTTTTACAAAACATAATATTGGCGATGACGATAACTTTTTCACATTTACACTTGCTTTGGGGTTTGTTGAGCTTTGTTTACTTTAGTTGAACACTTTTACGATAACTACATCTACAGATGTGCCTGCGGTGAACGTTTCATTACCGAGTTTTCCACAATTTGACGTGGAGGAGTTTTCAACAGTTGCTGTTTGCTGGACAAAGTACAAGAAGAAATTTGAAAATTTTTGTATAGCTTTTAATGTTAAAAACGCTATCAAACTCCTGGATGCACACTTTGAACCACAGTCCAATATCAGCGTTGAAATTTATAATTTCTGACAGATAATTCAAGAACAAGACGATACATTGCACCTGTTTTATGCAAGACTGCGCACTCAAGCGTTGAAATTGGAATTTGGAGAAACAATCGATGTGGAAATCAAACCTCAAATAAAGCACGGGACTAATAAGGCTCTTTTGCGTAGGTACAGTTTTAAAAAGCCAGAATTAACTTTCCAACAGTTACTTGTTTACGGGAAAGACCTTGAGGATATGGAATTCCTGGCGGATATTTTTAACGATTAAAAGAAGACAGCTGAAGTTAGCCGTATTAAGAAATTTGATAAGAAACAATTTTAATGGGGACGAGAAAAAGAATCGATTTCCAACAAGGAAAAGAAATCCTACAGTTGCGAGGGGCAGTTTCCACATTCCACAAAATGCCCTGCAGTGGGCAAAAAGTGCAATTTTGGAAGTCTGAGAAGTCTGAGAAGTCTTAAGTTAATGCAAGTAATGTCCCAGATATGTTTTATGTAAAACTGACTGCTCAGAAAAATCAGCACATCGAGTTTCCAGCTCATACAGGAAGCAAAGCAAATATTTTGAATTTGAAAACTTTGGAAAACTCAAGGCTACAAATGGTTTAAATCTTCGAAAAACAAATGTTAAAATCCTCACGTACGCAGCAACTGAGGAAACTTTTAAGATTTTGGGTGTAATGAAACTATTGATTGAACACAAAAACAAATTTTTGGCGAAAAGTTTTACGACATAGATGAAAATGCTAAAAACATTCTTTCTGGCAAAACATGCGTCGATTTGAATTTAGTCTTGATCTCGATAAACATTAACAATTGCGAGATGAATAGCTTCAACATTCCTGACTATTTGCAGGCTATTATTCGCAAATTTATAGATATTTTGTTTTCGGGGTAGGCTGCAAAGATAAAAGACAAAAAGTTTAAACTTCATATTAATGGGAACGTTACCCCGGCGAGGAGAGAGAGTATAGAATTCCTTTTGCATTAAGAGACGAAGTTATAAAGAACAATTGAAGAGTGAGAAAACACGATATTATTCAGGACGTTACGCCAGAGCCTACTCCCAGGTTAGGTCAGATGGTTATTGTACCACCCAAGTATAAAAATGGGTAAGTGAGGGAATGTGTAGACATGTGAAATGGAAACGAGGCTATGAAGCTAACGCGTTACCCTCCGGTTGATGATCTAATATGGTATACTAGGTGCGATGGACATGGCGGACGACATTCTTGTTTATGTTAAAATGCAAGTGGAACAGAATACTGCTTTAGAACAAACACTTGAAGTTTTGGTTAAAAAAAGGAACAACTTTAAATCTGAAAAGGTGTAAATTTAACAAAAGTATCCCTCGATACTTTTGGTACCTTCTCTCAGAAGAAGGTATGCATCCAAGTGAGTCGAATGTTATAGCGCAAAAAGAGAATTCGCAAACAGGGAATTTTCATAACCTTAGAGGTTTAATCTCAAACAGGAAAGGAGACAATCAAAGCTGGATGGAAAGCAGCAGGCATCACGGATAAGTTGACAACTGCCAGTAAAAACAATAAAAACACAATCAAATAGAACCCATTTTACCAATTTTTGGCGCATTTTAAATACAACGATAAAATATGTATGATGACATTTTATTCGTTCTTTCTTCATCTCTCAGTTTGAACCTGTAAAAAGTGACTATCTTTTTGAGAATTCTAGTGCTGTTGGAGGTTTTCTGGGGTTTACGAATTTTCTTAAACGGTTTATACCTGATTGCAGTTACCTGACACACCCCTTACGTCAACTGATTACGAAAAACGTTACGTCTTTGTGGACCGATGAATGCGAAAATTCGTTCAGAACAGTTATTGATACCTTATCTGACAATTCTAATCTTGCGAGCTTTGATGAGAAAAAAGAGACATTGGTTTACTGTGATGCTAGCCCTATCGAACTGTCTGCGATTTCACTACAACGTACTCCAGGAAAAGACGATGTACATGTAATTTGCTATGCATTTCGTGCCTTGACGAATGTCGAATGTTGATATAGCCAGATCGAGGGAGAATGTTTTGGCATGGTGTATGCTGCGGAGAGAAACCATATTTACTTATTCGGTCAAACTTTTATTCTTTTCAACGATCACAAAGCGCTAATTAACATTTTGAACAATAGCAAACGAAAATTACCATTACGAATTGAAAGAATGCTACTTAAATTACAAGATTATGATTTTGAGGCAAAACACGTTACCTCTGACGAGAGCATTTCAGATTACACAAGCCGACATCCGGTCGAGCAGCATCGAGCTGCTACTACTTACATCGAGACTTACGTTAACATAGTGACAAAGTTTGCAACACCAAGAGCTCTCAAACTCGAAGAGATTGCTGCTGAAACCGAAAGTAAAATCGATTTAAGAATTCTAAAGAAAATGATGCAAGCCAACGTTTGTTACAAGTTAAACGAACCGCAGAAACATGAACATTTACGAAATGCGAATATAGACTTGTTGAAACAATTCTGCAAAAGCAACGTTGAGCTGACCGTCAACCATACACATTATGTCATTTTGAAAGCCAACCATATCGTCTTACCTAAGACGATATGGTAAGAGGACACATGTTTGCAGCAGTGTTTATTATATTTTTATTGAAAACAACTGAATTGTATCATCCTGTATAACGACAGAAATAATAATAAAGAAGTTCCATAAAGATGCCGGCAGTATTTTTCACGTTGTACACTGAAGTATCGAAAAGACGAAACAACTGCTACTAATGAAAGAATTCTTCTTTGGCATGGACAAGATGATGGGATACCTTGTCAAAAATTGCATCTCATCCCAAAGTGCTGGATCACCCTAAACACCTGCTCCGATACTACCGATCGAGATTCCGGATGCTCTTTGGAACACCGTGCACATCGGTTTCCTTGGACCGATACCAGTTCTCAACAAATAAGTTTTTGGTCATCATCGACAAACGATCACATTATTCAGAGATAGCTTTTCTTAAGAGCACTACAGCCAAATCGCTCATTGACGTTTCAGATAAAACATTTGCAAGTTATGCAAATCCAGCGAAAATGATCAACGACAATGGACGGCCGTTTCCATCAAAAGAAGTACGAAGTTTCATGGAAGAGAACGGAATTCTTCATCGTCGTATTACACCAATTTGGCCCCAAGGAAACGGTCAAATTGACAATTTCAACAAACCCCTCATGACAGCTGTTCGTGCTGTTTACGTCGAGGGGAAAGATTTGGAAGCTGAAACCTACAAATTTCTACGCCAATACCTGCTACACT
>RDPX01000052.1:89085-107379 GCA_003991215.1 Morbakka virulenta | reverse complement strand
GAATCAAGGTCCTTGATAACATTGGCAATTTCCCTGACAGTTAAACCGATATCTCTTAGTGCATTTTTAGTAAATTGGGGAAATTCCGGAAGTGGATGTCCTTGATCGTGGAATTGGAAGCAAATACAATTGCAAAAACCTTCACCTTGTCAGAAGCTGAGGAAATCACCTCAGGGCCGTTAATGATGGTTGGAATAGAGGTTTTACATCTGTTCAGTACTTTGTTTGTTTATTACCCCTCTCGAGAGCCAAGTCTCTGTTTTACGATCCAACGTGTATTATGGCAAAGGTATAACAGATAGTTCAACTGTACTGTAACCAAGAGGTTCTGGGGCTCGATTCCCCAAGCAGGCAAAGTGAATTTGGAACTTTACAAAAGAACAAACCATTGGTTGGTGTCAGAGAGGGCATCTGGCCAAGAAATTCCTCACTCCCAAACCTAAGTTCGTATGAAGGGCACCGTCTGAGTCCTAGTTACTGGGGGGAACCTGACGATAAAACCCCCAAAAAGGTCTCATCATTTTGATAAGGCATTATAGAAATTTCTGATATGATATTTCTTTTGATCATGTACAGTTCGTTTAGTCATGTTTTCCCATCTAATCAATTAGGAGTAAACTTCCAAGAGCCCACAGTTGTCAAAGGAATGAATATTATGTTCAACTTTCTTATCCTTCCTCAATATCTAAAAAAAACTATGTGAATGCTCATTTCTTCCTTTTTCTTTTCTAAGTTGCACTGGAGAGTGTTCTAGTGTTGAAAGAAAGTGCGTAGGTTGCTTGCTTTGCCTTAAGTAGATTTGTTTTGGGTATGGTTGCTGATATTTTTAACTGCACATTATGCAAGATTACTGAATGCATCTCATTTTCACCCATGCAATAGGTGATGTGGTTTGAGTTTAATTTCTTATGAACTTCCATTTGGATCTTTCGGTAGCAGAATAATATTTGATATAGATAGAATAATATAGAATAACACAACCACTATAGATGTGTTACAGGTCTCCACTAGCTGGAGTAGTGCACCTTCCCATTGTTATGTTGGGTGATTAAGCTGCAATTGTTCTCTTTGTTGAACATCTGTCTGGCAATGATCACTTCAGGAACCATCAGAAAGGATTTTTTATTGAGGTTAGACTCCTTCATTTCAGCGTTGTTTAGTCTATTCCCATGCATATTAACTCGGTTACCTCTGGAAGGATGTAACACTTAATAACACGTGTGCAGTTATTCACTATGGAGAGGTTNAGGGCACCGTCTGAGTCCTAGTTACTGGGGGGAACCTGACGATAAAACCCCCAAAAAGGTCTCATCATTTTGATAAGGCATTATAGAAATTTCTGATATGATATTTCTTTTGATCATGTACAGTTCGTTTAGTCATGTTTTCCCATCTAATCAATTAGGAGTAAACTTCCAAGAGCCCACAGTTGTCAAAGGAATGAATATTATGCTCAACTTTCTTATCCTTCCTCAATATCTAAAAAAAACTATGTGAATGCTCATTTCTTCCTTTTTCTTTTCTAAGTTGCACTGGAGAGTGTTCTAGTGTTGAAAGAAAGTGCGTAGGTTGCTTGCTTTGCCTTAAGTAGATTTGTTTTGGGTATGGTTGCTGATATTTTTAACTGCACATTATGCAAGATTACTGAATGCATCTCATTTTCACCCATGCAATAGGTGATGTGGTTTGAGTTTAATTTCTTATGAACTTCCATTTGGATCTTTCGGTAGCAGAATAATATTTGATATAGATAGAATAATATAGAATAACACAACCACTATAGATGTGTTACAGGTCTCCACTAGCTGGAGTAGTGCACCTTCCCATTGTTATGTTGGGTGATTAAGCTGCAATTGTTCTCTTTGTTGAACATCTGTCTGGCAATGATCACTTCAGGAACCATCAGAAAGGATTTTTTATTGAGGTTAGACTCCTTCATTTCAGCGTTGTTTAGTCTATTCCCATGCATATTAACTCGGTTACCTCTGGAAGGATGTAACACTTAATAACACGTGTGCAGTTATTCACTATGGAGAGGTTGACTGAAGATTGTGGCCATACAAATGTGCTTTGAGGCACATCAAATAGTACTGGGTGCATGGGGACCAGTCAAGGGTGCCACATACGGTCATCACAGAAAGGTACTCACCGTCCACAGAAACCCTTAAGCCTCACATATATTAACGTATTTTAAAGAAAAGTTGCTTAGGAGACAAGATAACCAAAACTCGTAGTAATGTTCTAATGCAGAAAATGTTGAATTATGGTCCCCAAACTTCTCTGAACAGTGTTATAACTATTGGTCGGAAAACTAAACAATATTTCCGAGCTTAAATTAAAATTAAAAATGTAATAATTTAATATTCAAATGAATTTTATGTTCTTGACATTTCTTCAATTCTTACTTTTGGTGTTAATAATTTTTGGGTTAGTGACATTTCAAATTTTCGTTTGTATCCCTAACATTATTCAAACGTTATTCAAAGGATGGCCATCAGAGTGGGTGATGTTTTCCCATAGCAGTTTCCTAACAAAATGATGCCAAAAATTGGCTCACGTTTCGACCTTTAAACCTTCATAACTTTACAAGTACTGAAAGAAATTTGACGATCTATCCTGCGTTGGAATCGGACGAATCAGCTCTTCCTAGTGCAATGACAATAAAGTTCCAATATAAAGTTGTTTAGTTCACCACGTGTAATTGCGGTGAACTAAAAAAACCTGAAAGTACTATTCATTTTTTGAGGCATTGCTTTTTGTTTCATCATTAGAGACAAATTTATATCGAGGAACATTTTTTGATTGAAATATAAATCTTCTACTTGTGACAAAAAAGGAATTTGTCCGATTGCTACTATATGGTGATAAAACTTTAGTTGATGAGGTGAATGATAAAGTTCTTTATAATGTTGAAAAATTTATTGATTCAACTAAAAGGCTCTACGCTTACTTATCTTCCTTGCTCTCCACACGTATGAGGTACGACGCTTTCCAAAACTTAGTTTAGTGATCCTCAAAGGCAGCACCTCAAAAACAACACCGTAAAAGACGAATCTTAACATGATCAAGGAAGAAAAGTTGGAAAAGTCAAATTACATCAATATATATTCGTTATCTTTGAAACAAGAAATAATCTATACAAGGCTCCGACTCCACTTTATTTGCTATATTCCAGTTCTTTTGCATTCGTCTTTATTTTTATGTTTTTGTGCTTCCAGGAAGTAGACATAAAAAGCATTGCTCCATCTGCAAATCGCAAATGTCCATCAAAACTATCAAATACCACCACTTTGTAACTATTGTCTAATGTACGAAATTGATTTAGCCTGTAACTGTTATCGAAATTTTAACAATGGAAGGCCCACACATGACATTATTTTCTTCTTTTGCCCTGTTTGGTTCCTTTTCATTTGTGACGTGGTTTCTAAAATATTTTGTCGAGTTGTCTGCCATGTTAAATGACTTTTCAATTATATATGCTGGATCTTCAGAAAAGTACTCGTAGCAAGAAGTGTATTCGGAATTTGTGAAAGAAAGTCCTGGAAAATTAGAACTATTTCAAAGATGATCGGGAAAAGGGGTGTAGGAAGTTGAATGAAAATAAGTTGACATGAGAAAACGTAGGGAAAAGATACGGGTAAGGAACGATAGAACTTAACAAATAAGGATTTTTTTTCCTCTTTGAGAAGAAGCCCCAACAGAAAAAGGGAAAAGAGTCGCCAGTCGAAAGGGTTCCGCGCTTAATTGAAGAACTTTCTGCTAGCCCGACTGCTAAACATATCATACAACACCAACTGGGGTGTCTGAGACACGATTTCTGAAGCAGTATGAAATAAAAATTCGCGAAATAAAGAACCTCAGTGTCCTGAGCACAAACACACAACGGAAGTGCAAATTCCTATTCGGATTTCAGTTTACAAGAGTCATATTTCTATAAGACTTGCAAAATATACAAATGAGTATCTTAAAGATTTGTCAGGAACCTTATGAGCAAATGAGGTTTTATTTGCTTTCTTGAAGCAAACGAAGATGCTAATTGGTTTTACTGTAGCCAACAAGTGTCCTGAGTATGACGTTAAAATGCATCCGGCGGTGGAGTTTCGACGTGGGTGAATGAGGTTATCCTTTGCCACAACTACCTCCAGGTCACCCTTGAGCAAGATGTAGTACCTATTAGCTCTTCCTGAGATCATGAAATACCGGGTTGGCCTCCGGCGGGGGCTAGTCTGTCTCATGGTTAAAACCTCATCAATATGAATTGATGTAGAGAGTTGTGAAACCCAGTAGAACTAAAAATAAGACCTGCAAAGGGCGAATGATCGTTCTAGGACAACGATCATCCACAAAGCCCCACTGCTTTATGGGTTAGTTACAGAACAAAGGCTAGCGAGGAGTCCGTACACAAACCAGCAGCAGGCAAGGGGAAACCACTGCTGTATCTTCCCAAGAACAATCATGACTTTAAACACAAACAAAGTATCTGTTAACAACGTAAAAGGGATTTGTGAATCAGTTTTAAATACCTCGTTTGGCAAGGTTTGTTATGTGCAGCAGGTGGCTCCAGGTTCTCATCGTGCGTCTGCTCGCAAAAACAACAAGATGCCAAAACGAATGTCTACATGGAACGTTAGAACACTGCTACAAAGATGAAAACTAGATAATGTTGAACAAGAAATGGAAAGATTGAAACTTGCCATCTTAGGAGGTGCTGAAGTAAGATGGACTGGGGCACGTTCTATAAAAGTAGGAAACAAAACCCTTTTAAATTCAGGAGGAGATAATCATGAAAGAGGTGTAGGGATCTTATTTGACGAAACAACAACGTAAAGACTAAAAAGTTCATGTCCAGTTAAAAATAGGGTAGTCGTTGCTAAAGTTGAGGCCAAACCACTAACTATCGGCATAATTCAAGTATGTGCACCAACATCTGAAAGTAAAGAAGAAGAAGTAGAGAAATTTTTTGGAAAATTAGAGAAAACTAAGAGTTATCTGAAATCCCAGGACATCGTGATCATAATGGGATATTTCAACGCCAAAATAGAATATGAAAGGATAGATGAAGTTGTTGGGCCGTGCGACTTAGGAACAATAAATGAACGTGGTAGCAAACTAATAGAATGGTGCCAAACAAACGAATTTACTATCACAAATACTTGGTATCAAAACCATGCTAGACGACAATGGACATGGAAAAGCCCGGGTGACAGAACTAGAAACAAAATAGATTACATTCTTATGCAAAAGCGAATAAGGAACGCTGTTAAAGCATCCAAGTTATTACCTTGGGCTGATTATAACTCGGATCACATTCCGGTAATTTGGAAATTTGAGATCAAACTAAAGAAAATCAAAAAGTCGAAGACGAATCCTAAATTCCAAATTGACCTAATCAAGTCTAATATGGAGCTATGAGAGAAAATCGCTTTTGAAGTGCAACACAAATCTGAGTTTCTAAATAACATCTCCAAGATAGAAGCCCTATGGTCAGAAATGAAAAAGTCGCTTGATGAAGTCATAGGTGTTAACATCCACCAAAAGGATACAAAACAACATAAGAAATGGATGAATAAAGAAATACGTGATATGATGGAGGAAAGGTGCAAGTCAAAAAACGAAGGAACTAAATACCAAGATCTTAACAAAAAGATAAAGGAGTAATGTAACGAAACAAAAAGAGTATGAATAAACGAACAATGTCACGAAATAGAACAATGTCCAGCCATCCTTAAAGATGAACTTAGGGCAGCAATAAATAAAATGAAAAATGGTAAAGCAACATGACCAGATAATACACCAGTAGAAATAATTATAGCTTTAGAGTATCTAGGTATAGATTTGACAACAAAACTCGTAAACGCAAAGTATGACAGTGGTACAATCCCAGAAGACCTTTGTAAATCTGTTTTTATAGTCCCACCGAAAACAACAGGAGCAACAGAATGTGAGCTTCACAGAACAATCAGCTTAATGAGACACTTTACAAAGATTCTCCTGAGAGTTCTAATGCATAGAATGCGCAAAAGTATAAGACCAGAAATATCTAATAAGCAGTTCGGCTTTATGCCTGATAAAGGAACTAGGAATGCAATTTGTGCTTTAGCAATGCTCATGGAAAGATGTGTAGAAATGCAAAAAGACATTTATCTCTGCTTTATTGACTACTACAAAGCCTTTGACAAATTCAAACATGAAGATTTGTTTCAAATGATAGAATAACTAGACCTAGATGGAAAGGACATAAGAGTTATTAGAAATCTATATTGGGACCAAAGAGCAGCTGTAAGAACTGTAATGAATTCAAATACACTAAAGGAGGTGTAAGACAGGGTTGTGTGATGTTTCCTGATTTCTTCAGCCTATACAATATTTAAATATCTTGGCTACCTAATAACATCAGATGGTAAATGCACAATTGAAATAAACAAAATAATAGCTACGGCCATAGACACCTTTCGGAAAATGAAATCAATACTCAGAAACAGAAACATTAGAATACATACAAAGATTTTTTTTATTGGCAACCTTCAGTCTTGTTGACTATGGTAAAGCGCCTGGGTAATATTATTTGGAACATCGTCTTAAGTGGCTGAATAAGCCGATCCTGGGTAGGCATGTAGGGCTACATCCATGGCAGATAAAAGTTGGCATGTCATCTCTTGACTGATTCGTTTGTCTGGCGTTCCTTTCCTTCATTTCTTCATTTCTTGTCGCTAAAATTCGTTCTCCATGAGTTAGACCAGCTTTCGTAACTCTTCTCCACTCTTCTTCGTCTGCTGTTTTGGTTTCCCATGTCTTTGGATCGATGCTGCAGGCCTTCATGTCTCTCTTGCAAACATCTTTGAACCGTAGATAAGGGCGTCCAATCCTTCTTTTACCGTTAGCCAGCTCCCCGTAAAGGAGATGTTTTGGAGTCCGGTCGTCTTCCATTCTATGTATATGACCAAGCCATCTGAGGTGGGGTTGCCGTAGCAGGGTGAACATAGAGCATTTGGTGAGAACAGCATTGTTGGTGACTTTATCTTGCCAAGTAATACCAAGTATACGACGGAGAAAATGCATATGGAAAGAGCTCAATTTCTTCTCTTGAGTGGAGTATGTCTTCCATGATTTGCTTACGTACAATAAGGTACTGTGAACGCAGGCCTGATAAACGTGTATCTTTGTTGCTCTGGTGAGGAGCTTGTTTTCCCATACTCTCTTTGTAAGCCTGCCCATGTTCGTCGAGGCCTTCCCAATGCGTTTTCCAATTTCTGCATCAAGTGATAGGTTGTCTGAGCAAATAGATCCCAAGTACTGGAACTGGTTTACCACTTCCAAGCTCTCACCGTGAAGTTTAATCTCCATTGGGAGAGGTCTGCTTTGACCCATAACCAATTAACTTTTTTTCTGGCTGATGGTAAGACCAAAGAGATCGCAAGCATCTGAGAATCTGTCCATTAAACGTTGAAGCCCTTCTTGTGTGTGAGAAACAATGACTGCATCGTCAGCGAAGAGCAATTCACGTAGAAGATATCTTTTTACCTTAGTTTTGCAACGTAATCTTGAGATGTTGAACAGTCCTTCGTCTGATCTGGAGTGGAGAAAGATCCCATAATTGGAATACCTAAAAGCGTGTTTGAGTAGTAGGGTAACAAATATGCCAAAGAGGGTTGGAGCCAGAACACAGCCTTGCTTAACTTCACTTCTTACACAGAACTCTGCAGAGGTATCCCCATCGAATTGAACTGTGGACATCATGCCATCGTGAACGGACTTCACAATACCTAGCAGCTTTGACGGGCAGCCAATGAGAGGAAGCATCTTAAAAAGTCCGTCTCTATTAACTAGGTCAAACGCCATGGTAAGGTCTCTGAATGCCAGGTAAAGTGGCTGGTGCTGCTCCTTTCATTTGTCTTGCAATTGGCGTAATGAGAAAAGCATATCCACAATTGCTCTTAATGAGCGAAAACCGCATTGTGACTTTGGATATACTCTTTCTGCAAGTATCTGTAGTTTCTGCAGTATCACACGAGCAAATAGCTTTCCAACTATGCTTAGGAGAAATATACCGCGAAAAGTATTGCAATCACTGCGATCGGCTTTGTTTTTATATAAGGTTACTATGTTTGCATCTTTCATATCCTGTGGGACTGCTCCTTCTTCCCAACAATTGAGTAGTAGACCATGCAGAGGTTTCAATAAGCACACTTTTGCTGATTTAATCACTTCTGCTGGTATCGAGTCTTTGCCTGGTGCTTTTCCAGAAGGTAGTCTCTCTATAGCCTTTGACAATTCTTCAATGGAAGGAGGATTATCCATTTCCTGTAGGATTGGTAGGCGTTCTATTTCATTCAATGCACTTTGATGAACCACATTTTTCGTCGATTATAGCTCTGTGCAGTGTTCTACCCACCTGCTGAGTTGCTTGGATTTATCTGTGATCATTTCGCCTTGTTTGGACTTATAGGTGCAGTCTTTTGGATGCTTGGACCAAGTGCTTTCTTTATCCCGTCGTACATCCCCTGTGCATTCCCAGTGTCGGCTGCTTGTTGGATATATTCACAAAGATTTTTCCAGTACTCATTTGCACACTTCCTAGTGTTTGCTTTGACTTTGATCCTAGCAGATTGCAGTTCTGATAGGTTTGATGAAATGGGATTATCTTTGTATTTGTGTAGTGCAAAACGCTTTGCTTTAATAAGTGGACCAAGTAAAGTAGAATATTCGGCATACCAGTCATTTACTTGTCCAGGTTTTCGTTTTCCAAAAGTGGTGATTGCTGCAGAGTAGGTTGCGTCCCTAAGCTTGGACCACAGAGCGGATGCTGAGGAATCAGAGCTGCATTGGAATTTCGATTGGAAAGATTTCTCGAAAGCTTTGATGAGATCTGGATGTCTAACTGACTATAGAATTCATCTTTAGAGTTATCGGTAGCCGTGAGGGTTGGGGCATACACACAAATTAGGTTAATTGTTCCTTCAGATGAGTTGACTTTGATTGACATTAGGCGTTCTGTGGATGTGGATCCCAGTTGTATCTTGTCTAGAAGCGTATTTCTTACTGCAAAGCCAACACCATGTTCTTGAACATCTTCCGTACTCTTTCCTTTCCAAAAGAACGTATATAGAGATTCTTTCAGACTTCCTGAGTCAGCGAGTCTAGTTTGTTGCAGAGCTGCAATGTCAATTTTTAGCCTTGCTAGTTCTTGGTTGATGATTGTCGTTTTGCGAACATCTGATATAGCTTGCAAGTCGTTTGAAAGTCCAGTTAGCACTGTACGTACGTTCCAGCTTCCGAAGCGAAGCACTTTGTTTATAGGTTTATTGTGTGAATTCTTTGGATCAAAATTATTGACCAGTTTTCAGAATGTCTCCTATGCCCTACGCACCCAGTAAGGCAAGTGGCCAATGGCGGCACAACACTTTATTGGCTGAGGGCTGCTCAGCTTGAGGCGGGCGGTAGCTGTCCAGTGAGATGCGAAGATCTCTCCCACCGTGAGGAAGGGCCCCTAGCGCCTAAACTCTACGCCAATCGAGTTATGACTTAAAACCGGTAACTGCCCATCCCCGTGTTGCTTCTACACGTCGCATGTAGCTGGAGTGACCTCTCCAGGGCGCTAGCCTGGGCAAGATGTATGGAGAATCTGAATTGCCCAAACATTAGAAACCCCCTCTCGGTCTCACTGACATAATCCAGAGGAATGGATAGCCCAGTACATCTGGGTCAGCTTGACTGCAGCAGTTGCCAGGACAATGCTAGATATAGCAATGCCTGCCTGTGGGACTGTACTCCAGATTTTTTTTGTAGGGGTTGTCTCCCTTAGCCTTTCCTCGATCCAAGAGGCACTTCAAGGCAATAAGGACCAGCTGTGGCCGCCAAAGTACTGGGGAAAAAATCACCAACAAGAAATACCAGAGACGTGCTGCGCTGTTCCAGCAGTTGAAGAGCTATTAGTATACCCCACTGGTTTTTACCCACAAGCACTCTAGCACCTGGTAGAAATTTCTACCCAGAATGGGCACAGCCAGGGCACAGGTAGGCACATTTTGCCAAACGGTATTCGTGAGCATATCTCCCACCCCTGTTGCCCGATACATACAAAGATTAGGGTGATGAAAACATATGTATGGTCAGTATTACTTTATGGATGCGAGTGCTGGACATTAAATAAAGAAACGAAAAGGAAACGAGAAGCAGGAGAGATTTATGAGGTTTATCAGGAGAATTATGAGGATATCTTGGACAAAGAAAAAGTCTAATGTATCAGTACTAAAAGATGTTAACCTTGAAAGATCACTCATCAGAATAGTTAGACAAAGACAACTAAATTTTTTAGGACGCATCTCTCGGCACAAGGGATTACAACATCTAGCTATTACTGGAAAGATTGTGGGCAAGCGCAGTAGCGGCAGACATAGAAGAACTTTTATCGACAGTCTTAATTCATAGGTAGGACAGTTTGATACTAGTAATGAACTGATAAGGTTAGCTGAGAATAGGTTTGAGTGGAGGACCATGATCGCTAATGTCTGTTCCAGACAAGGTACCTGATGATGATGTAGCCAACAAACGCTCATATTTTCCCATGAAGTGCGAATATTAGGTCAGATTAAGGGAGCGTCATACTGTTGTCCCTGCAAATCAGAAACTTAAGTTGATCTGTAATTGGGAGGGGGAGTAGGAGCCGGGAAGAAAAAAAGCTGTGTTTTTTAATTATTTTATAGTGACATCCTCGATATTCTGTTTATTGCATGTAATAGCCCAGGTGTGAGTGATTTTAACACAGTTAAGAGATGTACGGTTTCATCAAGTCTTACACTAACAGGGAAAATTCTACTACGCAAGACATTCCGTAGTCGTCTTAAGCACAAATGTGGGTGGGGAAATTGGTGAAGAGCTGAAGCACAGGAATTGATGTAAAACCAACAATGAATAGATACATTGAACATGCACCGATAAAATATTGTCGCAAAATGTGAAGGGTATGGAGCATCGTATTCGACAAGGGTAATACTACCTTCAAGTAGTAGAGTGTGAAAATATAAAATGCTATGGTCCTTTGTGTTTCCTTACCCATACATTTTTAGCAATGGAGCTCTTGTCATCCTTATCTTGTGAGCATTTGAGGGGATTAGATGACATAGTCTGATCGGAGAGTATTAAAATGCACTGCACCCAGAAATAAACTGACCATTTTATGGTGGAAAATCCCCTTGTCTCTGTACGAATAGAGATAAAAAGGAAAGGGACAAATTTTATGATGCAGTGAGTGAACATCTTGCTGAGGATTTTCCTAAAAGAATATGCAGCGATTATGGTTTTTTTAGTGCTGTTTGAAATGCAATAATAAAACACAGCGTGGCGTTTGAAGTTATTGCATTTTGCATTTGATGATTCTTCTCACTTTATCAAACATTGGTTTGAGGCAGCAGGGTTAAGAGTCTTTGAACAGTGTGTGATAACAGGAGAAGAGTTCAAACAATAGCAAATTGTGTATGACGACCTTTAGGAATACCTTTTGACCTCTAAGAATAGGCAGTTAAAAATGATGGCTGATCCTTCACTTGTTAACTTAATAAAAGAGTTTAATTGATGCCAGTTGGAATATCATTTTATTATATCCAGTTCTCGATGTACAGAAAATAAAAGGCGCACAAAACTAATGCAGTTTTCAATTTTGATGAGAAAATGTTTATAGTGTATTGCTTGCAACAACTGTGACTGCAAGGTGCTTTACACTGTAAATGTCAAAGAGTGATGCTAGACTGTTTTGAGGCTTGAAATTCGAGTAGACAAGAAGCCTTAAATTAGATACAAGAAATTTTAAGTAGTCGTAATTCTTGATCAAAATTGAGTAACCTTTTTCCTTTCGTAACATTGTTGAAAGTAGTTTTCTTACTTTCTGAATTGTATCTATTCTTGTCATGTTAAATTTCTATGTAATTTTAGAAGTAAACCAGTTTAATTCAAATTTAATTTAGAGTTTTAACCAGCTGTAAGTTGACCGTTAAAAATGTCGAGAAGTAAAGTAAATATAGTGAGGGCGATGAGTCGAGATTCTCTTTCAACTACTACCAGTATAATTGTTCCCATTTTCCGTTTCAGTTACTGAAGAACCTGAACTGACAAAAACCTTATTATAAATCTTGGTTTGGGCTGCTAAACTCAAGAAAACAACAAGTATTTCTTTAAAATACATAGAAAATTTCAAGGTAACGTAGTATAAAAGGAAATCACTTAAACTACTAGCTGACCTGTATGTTGAAATACTCTAAGATCCTCTCTTTTATACTAACAAATTTCTTTTCCACATTCTTATTTTTCTGTAACATTTGATAGGTCAAAATCTTGCTACTACTCTTCAAATTTTGTCTCGTCGAAGACATGTGGCTTGTTTTAGTCTTTTTTATAGATATTATCATCAGAAGTGTTCTGATAAGCTTCCCTCGCTGGTACCTGCTCAGTTTGTTACCTCTTGCGTGACTTGTTTCTGTTCACGTTCTTAGCCTCATGTAGTTATCGTCACTCGATGTAATAAATCTTTCTATGATTGTTGTTTTTAACATTGGAGTACCAGAACCTGGAACTCTGGGTGCTGAGAGCTTTCCTACATCATCTGACTTCAGTGTTTTTAGCGCCAAAATTAACTACTATCTTGGCTTAACCTTTTCCTCTCCTGTTTTTTTTGTGTGTTCTTTTCTGTAATTTCTTCTTTAAGGGTTAATGACAGTATGCCTTATATGTTTCTTATCCGTAAAAAGTATAATGTACTAAAACTGGACTGAGTTCAAATAAATGAAAACAATTTTGGAGGAGCACGATGCCTGCCTGAGCCAAAATATTCTTGAGAATTATAATGCATAATTACAATGCTTTGAAGACTCTCTAAATTAAGGGGAATTTTATCTGCAATATCTGACCGATTGCATGTTATTTGTGTACATTACAGCAATGGCAACTCCTTAGTTAGTGGATCCATATCATAGCATGACTGTATGCTTTCACTGGTGCCTACATATTTTCTCCTTTATTTTTTTGACTAAATCACTTAATAATTGCAGTTAAAGATGCTACAGTGATAAAGGCAGCAGTCGGCTCCCTTTTTAAACAGTTTGTTTTAACTTTTGTGTTCTTTAATCCATAAAGCAGACAGCAGAGAAGTTTCTTGCAATTTATTTAATTATTTATTCTGAATCTTTAAAGGGATATACAAACCAATTAACTAAAACCTCTATCAACTGTGTCCCTTATCTAGCATACTTAAAATATAAAAGATAATTAAATGAACCTAAAACTCATAAAACGTTTCATAAATAAGTAAGGTAAAAGGATAAAACCTTTAAAAATTGATATCTATCACTTTAGACGTATAAAAATCAAATTCTTTATTTTCTTAATAAAGTGATTCTCAGCCTGCCTGATTCCTCTTGGAAGAAAATTTTATTAATATCTAGCAAGTTCGAGCTTTATATGACGGACATCAATAGTGACCATGTTCCTGTCGTATCATACATAAAGATGCAGTTAAAAAATGTAAAAAGGGAAACATAACATAAAACTCTAGATTATGCAGCACTGATGCATGATAAGGAAATGAAGTTACCATATGCAGTGAAAGTGAGTAATCAATATGAGATCCTTAAAGAGGAAAATGAAAATTCTAGCTGGGAAATATTTAAGGAAGCAACAATGGAAACTGGAAAAGAGATGATTCCACCAAGAAAAACTAAGAAACATAAAAAAATGGATGACTGATGAAATTCTTAAATTGATAGATGAAAGGCGATTGTACAAAGACAATGATACAAAGAAATACAATGAAATAAATACAGCGGCAAAGAAAAAATGCTTGGAAGCAAATAAAGCGTCGCTAGACAAAAAATGTGTAGAAATTGAGACATACAAAACATTGAATTCAAAGGAAATGTTTAGAAATACCAATGATATCGCTAAGAAAAAGTATTGGGCGGCAGGTGGATGTTTAGAGGAAAAGGATTGAAGTATAATCATAGAAAAAGGAGCAATGATAGAGAGTTTGACAGACTACATTTCAGACATGTTTGATGATGAGAAAGGAGACATACCGAATATAAGGAACAAATGACAGGTCCAAAGATTTTGCAATCTAAAGTTCAGGTAGCAGTTAAAAAAATGAAAAACAACAAAGCAGTCGGTACACATAAGTTAGCTGCAGAATTAATTAAAAGCATTGGTGATTTTGGCATAGTTATTCCAACGAAAGTGCTTAACTATATTTACGAATCGGGAAATATCCCTGTTGACCTAGGTAAATCCATCTTTATTACGTTGCTGTAAAGGCCACCCGCTACAGAATGTGAGCTGCACAGGACAATTAGCATTATGACTCATGTAGTGAAAATTTTATTAAGGGTATTAATGAGACAAACAAGAAACAAAACTAAATCTGAAATATCGAAACTGCAGTGTGGATTTGTAAAAGATAGCGGTGCGTGAAATGCAATATTTATAATCAGAATGCTATCAGAGAGAGCTATTTAGATGCAAGGAAACCTTTTCTTATAGTTTATACGCTGTAGCAAAATTTTCGATAATGTCAAACACGAGAAACTCTTGGAAATGCTAGACAACATCCAGATAGACGCTAAAAATGTAAGAATTATGCGAAAACCATATTGGAAACAAACAGCAGCTATAAGAATCAGTAATCAGGTAAGCGAATATATTGAAATAAAAAAGGAGTAAGACAAGGATGTGTGCTGTCACCTGACCTGTTCAACCTCTAAAGTAAGGAATATTAAGAGAGTTAGAAGATATGCCAGGATTTGTTGTAGGAGGAGAAAATATTAATAACCTCCGCTATGCAGATGACACGGTTCTGGTAGCAACATCGGTAGAACAACTTCAAGGATTAGTAGATAAGGTAGTCTTAGAAACTGTAACATCTTGATTCATAACACAAAAATTAAGCAACTGAATTGGCTTTTGTTATTTCGAAAGCTTTATCACATCAGACGGTAGATTTGACAGGGAGATCAAACGACGAATTGCCAAGAGAGACCTTTTCAAAAATAAAGATCTGACGCAAACCAAAGATCACCGTATCAACAAGACTAAGGGTACTGGAATATTACGAGTTGCAGTTCCTAAACTATGGAAGTGAGACATGGACTGTTTCTAAAGAAAAAGGAAAAGAGAATCAATGCAACAGAGATACGGTTTGTGCGGAGAATAATGAAAGTACGATGGGAAAGTCATACAACGAACGAAGAAATTTTAATTAAAGCAGACACCGAAAAAGCTGATGAAAACAATTAAGAAACAGCAATTACAGTTCCTACGACATTGTATGGGAAAAGATGGCATGGAAAAGCTTGCACTTACCGCCAAGATAACAGGGAAAAGAGCAAAACGAAGACAAATGGTTATATTTCTCCAAAGAATTGCACAAGGGAGTGGGATGTCAGCGATTTGCATTATTCGATGCACAGAAAGCAGGAACGATTAACATCAACTGGTCGCCAATGTCATACGATAGGGCACAAATATCACAGGGGTCACGTACTATATACAAATCCGCAACACAGGTCACAAAGTGCAGAAAAATCAATAACAGCATATAGCAGAAAATGACACAGAAGCAATACAATAATTTTAGCCATTTTTAGAAAGGCAATTTGTATTAGCAATTCTTCTACTAGCGAATTTTTTAAAAGCAATTCTAAAATTTTGATAACTTAATATACAACAGAATTTTATAATCTTGAAATTTCGAAAATGCTTCCAAAATAATAATTTTTGAGTTAGGGACATCTCAAATTTTGGTTTCTGTGCCTAACATTATTCAGAAGTTATTCAAAGGATGGCCATTATTATAACTTCTTCTCTGGTTTAGGGAAAATCCCAAGGCTAAAAGAGTGGCTTTAGGGTTATCTTGTACCTCTTCGCTTTTGTGAACATATTTCTTTGGAATCCTAAGTTTACCGCAATTTTATTGTTGTGGAAAACGTAATAAAGTTCACGATTGGTGAAGTCTATTCTGTCGGTAGCCATTTTTATAAGCACTTCTAAATTGTTCCTTTAGAGAAAGCATGCAACAACAACGTTAAATTTTCACACCAACCTGTTCAACTGCATGAGAATTGGTAGTTTTGCATAACGGAACAATTTCACATCATCCAAAAACAAAAATTTTCTTGACAATGATAAATAAGCAAACACAAATGATTTCCCAACCTTCTTTTCCCTTTTCAAAAAACAGTGCCTATGACATTACTGTTAGCAAATCAGATCTATCCTAAAAGGTCTAGTTAGGAAAATCTATACCAAATTATTTCTTGTTAATAACTGTTTATGATAAGTATGATTGCTGCTTCTACTACATTATCATTATATCTATTATTTACAGACCCCTTCCTAGATGGTTTACTGAGCAGAAATAACGGCCATCTTAAGTCTTTGTATTCTAGTAAAGCAATTAATATTAGCATTTCGTCTGGTAGACACTTTCCATTAAAGCAATTTTAAATTGTTCTTTTACAAAAACCATGCAAATACCAATGTAACATTTTCACTCCCAACCTCTTCAACTCCCCTAGAGTTGGGACTTTTGCATAACGGAACAATTTCACATCATCCGAAAGCACAATTTTTCTTGACGATGATAGATAAGAAATCACAAATGATTTTCAATCCTTCTTTTCCCTTTTCAAAAAACAGTGCCAAATCAGATCTATCCTAAAAGGTCTAGTTAGGAAAAGCAATACCAAATTATTTCTTGTTAATAACTGTTTATGATAAGTATGATTACTGCTACTACTACATTATCATTATATCTATTATTTACAGACCCCTTCCTAGATGGTTTACTGAGCAGAAATAACGGCCATCTTAAGTCTTTGTATTCTAGTAAAGCAATTAATATTAGCATTTCGTCTGGTAGACACTTTCCATTAAAGCAATTTTAAATTGTTCTTTTACAAAAACCATGCAAATACCAATGTAACATTTTCACTCCCAACCTCTTCAACTCCCCTAGAGTTGGGACTTTTGCATAACGGAACAATTTCACATCATCCGAAAGCACAATTTTTCTTGACGATGATAGATAAGAAATCACAAATGATTTTCAATCCTTCTTTTCCCTTTTCAAAAAACAGTGCCAAATCAGATCTATCCTAAAAGGTCTAGTTAGGAAAAGCAATACCAAATTATTTCTTGTTAATAACTGTTTATGATAAGTATGATTACTGCTACTACTACGTTATCATTATATCTATTATTTACAGACCCCTTCCTAGATGGTTTACTGAGCAGAAATAACGGCCATCTTAAGTCTTTGTATTCTAGTAAAGCAATTAATATTAGCAATTCGTCTGGTAGACACTTTCCATTAAAGCAATTTTAAATTGTTCTTTTACAAAAACCATGCAAATACCAATGTAACATTTTCACACCCACCTCTTCAACTCCCCTAGAGTTGGGACTTTTGCATAACGGAACAATTTCACATCATCCGAAAACACAATTTTTCTTGACGATGATAGATAAGAAATCACAAATGATTTTCAATTCTTCTTTTCTCTTTTCAAAAAACATGGCTTTGAGATTGCTGTTAGCTAATTAGGTCTGTTCTAAAAGGTATAGTTAGTAAAATCTATACCAAATTATTTCTTGTTAATAACTGTTTAAGATAAGTATTATTACTGCTACTACTAAAATATAATTATATGTATTACTCACAAACGACTTCCTAAACAGTTCACTGAGCAGACTTACCGGCCATCTTAAGTCTTTATATTCTAGTAACGCAATTAATATCAGCAATTCGTGTAGTAGACACTTTCCATTAAAGCAATTTTAAATTGTTCCTTTAGAAACAGCATGCAAATGCTTACGTTGAATTTTCACACACACTCGTTTTAGTTAAAAAATATTTGGAGTTCTGCATGAAGAGTTTTTACTTATCGAAAGGAGCTACATCTTTTATCTCGTAGTTCTCCTTTTGTGTGCATATTTCTTTGAAATCCTACATTTACCGCAATTTTATAGTTGTGCAAAATGTAATACAGTTCACGATCCGTTAAGTCTATTATGTCTGTAGCAAATTTTATAAAAGCACTTCTAAATTGTTCCTTTAGAGAAAGCATGCAACAACAACGTTAAATTTTCATACCAACCTGTTCAGGTGCCTGAGAATTGGTAGTTTTGCATAACAGAACAATTTCTTATCTGTCAAAAACACAAATGTTCTTGACAATGATAGATAGACAACCACAAACGATTTCGGACAATTCCTTTATCTTTTCAAAAAACGTGGATGTGACATTACTGTTT
>RDPX01000052.1:57571-74356 GCA_003991215.1 Morbakka virulenta | reverse complement strand
CGAGTGAGTGTGAAACTTGAACGTTTGCCTTCACATGATTTTTCTAAAGGAACAACTTGGAATTGCTTTTATGGAATGTGCCTACCAGGAGAATTGCTCATATAAATTGTCTTACTAGAATACAAAGACTTCAGATGGCCGGTAAGTCTGCTCAGTAAACTATTTAGGAAGGAGTCTGTAAGTGATAGATATAATGATATTGTAGTAGTAGCAGTAAGAATACTTATCATAAACAGTTATTATTAAGAGATAATTTGGTATTGATTTTCCTAACTGGACCTTTTTTTTTTAGGCCTGATTTTCTAACCCTAATCTCAACGCCACTGTTTTTCGAAAAGAGAAAAGAAAAGGAAGAAATCGTTTGTGTTTGGTCACCTGTAATCGTCAGAAAAATTGGTGTTTTTGGATGATGTGAAATTGCTCTGTTATGCAAAACTGCCAATTCTCTGGGACGTGAACGAGAGGGTTGGAAAATTTTACGTTGGCATTTGCATGTTTTTCTAAAGGAACAATTTAGAATTGGTTTTGTGGAAAGTTCATTCCAGAGGAATTTCTAATATAAATTGCCTGACTAGAATGCAAAGACTTAATATGGCCCTTCTGAGAAGAATCAGAAACCAAAAATACTTAGTAAACCAGTTCAGAAGTTGCATCCAATAATATCGCAGGATAGTATTGATTCTCAGCAACAGTCGGATCAGTCTAAGCATATTAACCAGGAATCTTTAAGACGCTCTACTCGTATGGCTGCTCAAAACGCCAAGTGTAAGGTTAAGGTCATGCTTGATTCTTAAGTCCAGAGTTAAGGAGGGCAGGATGACGCAGAAATTTAGCCTCGTGTAGACAAACACAACTTTGTAGTTGTTTGGGGATCTTTTGTTATTGTATAGTTCTCGTTTTACAATCGTCGTCAGATTGCTCGTTTTATATCTCGTTTACGTAAGGCACTTGTGTTCATAAAGTGTTAATAAGCTCGTTTGAACGCACAGCAACTAGCAAAATGTAGTTTTTGTAATACCACATTTATCACAAGTTTAAGTGATAATGTTCATTTTAGGAGTTATTTTAGTAACAACCTTTTTTATTATTTCATTCATTATGTACGTTATTTACAGCATTTGTCAATGTGTTTAAATAGCAGCTCAAATTTTAGCATCTTAGGGAAAGTTTAAAGCGTGTTTGTGAAAAGTTTAAACATAATTGTAGAAAGTATTAAGAAAATTTTGAGAAAGTTATTTGAAATATATACAGTCCTCACCTAAAGAAGGAGTTTTGGTCTCAGTTAATTATTCTCGAAAATAGCGCCCCCGGAATCATTAGATAGTTCTATCACAGACCTGATTTGTTATCTGTAACCCTTAAGCCACTGTTTTAACCTTAGGCTTTCCGCTAAACCAAAGAATAAGTTATAATAATTTCCATCCTTTGAATAACTTCTGAATAATGTTAGGCATACAAACAAAAGTTTCAGATGTTACTAACTCAAAAATTAGTACTGCCAAAAGGAAGAGTTTAAGAAATTTCAAGATCATAAAATTCTGTTGTATATTAAGTTATTACATTTTAGAATTGCTTTTAAAAAATTCGCTACCACAGGAATTGCTTATACAAATTGCCTTTCTTAAAAAGGAAGTCTTAAGATGTCCGATGTTGTGTGTGATTGCTTATATTAATTGTATTGCTTCTGCGTCATTTTCTCCTATAAGCTGTTATTGATTTTTCTGCAATTTGTGACCTGTGTAGCGGATTTGTATATCGTACGTGACCTCTGTGATATTTGTGCCCTGTCGTGTGACATTGGCGACTAGTTGATGTTAATCGTTCCTGCTTTCTGTGCATCGAATAATGTCAATCGCTGACATCCCACTTCATTGTGCAATTCTTTGGAGAAATATAACCCTTTGTTTTCGTCTTGCTCTTTTCCCTGCTATCTTGGCGGTAAGTGCAAGTTTTTCCATGCCATCTTTTCCCATACAATGTCGTAGGAACTGTAATTGCTTTTTCTTAATTGTTTTCGTCAGCTTTTTTTTTGGTGTCTGCTATAATTAAAATTTCATCGTTTGTTGTATGACTTTTTTATCGTACTCTCATTATTCTCCGCACAAACCATATCTCTGTTGCATTGATTATTTTTTCCTTTTTCTTTAGAAACAGTCCATGTCTCAATTCCATAGTTTAGGAACTGCAACTCATAATATTCCAGTACCCTTAATCTTGTTGATACGGTGATCTTTGGATTGCATCAGATCTTTATTTTTGAAAAGGTCTCTCTTGGCAATCCATCGTTTGATCTCCCTGTCAAATCTACCGTCTGATGTGATAAAGCTTTCGAAATAACAAAAACCAGTTCATTTGCTTAATTTTTGTGTTATGAACCCAGATGCTACAGTTTCTAAGACTACCTTATCTACTAATCCTTGAAGTTGTTCTACCGATGTTGCTACCAGAACCGTGTCCTCTGCAAAGCGAAGGTTATTACTCCTACAACCAGCTCCGGCATAACTTCTAACTCTCTTAATATTCCTTCACTTTAGAGGTTGAATAGGTCAGGTGACAGCACACATCCTTGTCTGACTCCTTTCTTTATTTCAATATATTCGCCTAGCTGATTACCGATTCTTATAGCTGTTGTTTGTTTCCAATACGGTTTACGTATGATTTTTAAATCTTTACCGTCTATCTGGATGTTGTCTAACATTTCCAGGAGTTTCTCATGTTTGACATTATCGAAGGTTTTCCTATAGCGTATAAAATAAAAAAAAAAGGTTTCGTTGCATCTAAATGGCTCTCTCTCTCTCTCTCTCTCTCTCTCTCTCTCTAATAACATTCTGATTATAAATATTGCATTTTACGTGCCGCTATCTTTTACAAATCCACACTGCAGTTTCGATATTTCAGATTTAGTTTTTTTTCATGTTTGTCTCCTTAATCCCCTCAATACAATTTTCACTGCATGAGTCATAATGCTTATTGTACCTGTCTTTTTTACCCATCTATATGTGTATGAGAGAACGTGATAACAGGAGTGAACTGTTTGTTTTTTACTGTGCAGTTCACATTCTGAAGCAGCTGGCCTTTTCGTCAATGCAGTAAAGATGGATTTACCTAGGTCAACAGGGGTATTTCCAGATTCGTAAATCTCGTTAAGTACTTTCTTTGGTTTAACTATGCCAAGATCACCTATGCTTTTGATAAAATTCTGCAGCTAACTGATGTGTACTGACTGCTTTGTTGTTTTTCGTTTTTTAACTGCTACCTGAACTTCAGATTGCAAAATCTTTGACCTGTCATTTGTTCCTTATATTTGGTATGTCTCCTTTCTCATCATCAAACATGTCTGAAATGTAGTCTGTCCAACTTTCTATCATTGCTCCTTTTTCTATGATTATACTTCAATCCTTTTTTCTTTAAACGTCCACCTGCCGCCCAATACTTTTTCTTAGCGATATCATTGGTATTTCCAAACATTTCCTTTTGATTTATTGTTTTGTATGTCTCAATTTCTACACATTTGTTTTGCAAGCATTTTTTCTTTGCCACTGCATTTATTTCATTGTATTTCTTTGTATCATTGCCTTTGTACAATCGCCTTCCATCTATCAATTTAAGAATTTCATCTGTAATCCATTTTTTATGTTTCTTGGTTTTTCTTGGTGGAATCATCTCTTTTCCAGTTTCCATAGTTGCTTCCTTAAATATTTCCCAGCTAGAATTTTCATTTTCCTCTTTAAGGATCTCATATTGATTACTCACTTTCACTGCATATGGTAACTTCATTTACTTATCATGCATCAGTGCTGCATAATCTAGAGTTTTATGTTACGTTTCCCTTTTTATACTTTTTAACTGCATCTTTATGGTTGATACGACAGGAACATGGTCACTATTAATGTCCGCATCAGGATATAAAGCTCAAACTTGCTAGATATAGATACAATTTGCTTCCAAGAGTAATCAGGCAGGCTGAGAATCAGTTTATTGAGAGAATAAAGATTTTGATTTTTATACGTTTAAAGTGATAGATATTCATTTTTAAATGTTTCATCCTTTTACCTTACTTATTTATGAAACTTTTTATGAGTTTTAGGTTCATTTAATTATCTTTTATATTTTAAGTATGTTAGATAAGGGACACAGTTGATAGAGGTTTTAGTTAATTGGTTTGTATATCCCTTTAAAGATTCAGAATAAATAATTAAATAAATTGCAAGAAACTTCTCTGCTGTCCGCTTTATGGACTAAAGAACAAAAAAGTTAAAACAAACTGTTTAAAAAGGGAACCGACTGCTGCCTTCATCACTGTACCATCTTTAACTGCAGTTATTGAGTGATTTAGTCAAAGAAATAAGGAAGAAAATATGTAGGCACCAGTGAAAGCATACAGTCATGCTATGATATGGATCGACTGACTAGGACGTTGCCATTGCTGTAATGTACACAAATAACATGCAACCGGTCAGGTATTGCATATAAAATTCGCCCTAATTTAGAGAGTCTTCAAAGCATTGTAATTATGCATTATAATTCTTAAGAATATTTTGGCTCAGGCAGACATTGTGCTCCTCCAAAATTGTTTTCATTTATTTGAACTCAGTCCAGTTTTAGTACATTATATTTTTTATGGATAAGAAACATATAAGGCATACTGTCATTAACTGTTAAAGACGAAATTAAAGAAAAGAACATACACCAAAAATAGGAGAAAAAAGGTTAGGCCAAGATAGTAGTTAATTTTAGCGCTAAAATCCCTTAAGTCATATGATGTAGGAACGCTCTCAGCACCCAGAGTTTCAGGTTTTTGTAGTCCAATGTAAAAAACAACATTCACAGAAACATTTATTACATCGAGGGACAATAACTGCATGAGGCTAAGAACGTCAACAGAAACAAGATGTTCACTCACTGCATCATAAAATTTGTCCCTTTCCTTTTTATCTCTATTCGTACAGAGACAAGACGTTTTCCACCATAACATGCTCAGTTTAATCCTGAATGCAGTGCATTTTAATACGCTCCGATCAGACTATGCCATCTAATCTATCATAATCATCTATTTCCACAATCTACTATTGAAGGTAGCATTACTCCTGTCGAATACGATGTTCCATACCCTTCACATTTTACGACAATATTTTATCGGAGCATGTTCAATGCATCTATTCACTGTTGGTTTTACATCAATTCCTGTGCTTCAGCTCTTCACCAATTTCCGCACCCACTTTTGTGCTTAAGACGACTACGGAATGTCTTGCGTAGTAGAATTATCCCTGTTAGTGTAAGACTTGATGAAATCGTACATCTCCTAATTGTGTTAAAATCACTTCTACCTGGGGTATTACATGCAATAAACAGAATATCGAGGACTTCACTATAAAATAATTAAAAAAAACACAGCTTTTTTTCTTCCCGGCTCCTACTCCCCCTCCCAATTACAGATCAACTTAAGTTTCTGATTTGCAGGGACAACAGTATGACGCTCCCTTAATCTGACCTAATATTTGCACTTCATGCAAAAAATATGAGCGTTTGTTGGCTACATCATCATCAGGTACCTTGTCTGGAACAGACATTGGCGATCATGGTCCTCCACTCAAACCTATTCTCAGTTAACCTTATCAGTTCATTACTAGTATCAAACTGTCCTACCCATGAAATAAGACTATCGATAAAAGTTCTTCTATGTCTGCTGCTACTGCGCTTGCCCACAATCTTTCCAGTAAGGGCTAGATGTTGTAATCCCTTGTGCCGACAGATGCGTCCTAAGAATTTTAGTTGTCTTTGTCTAACTATTCTGATGAGTGATCTTTCAAGGTTAGCATCTTTTAGTACTGATACATTAGACTTTTTCTCTGTCCAAGATATCCTCATAATTCTCCTGATTGTCCTCCACTCAAACCTATTCTCAGTTAACCTTATCAGTTCATTACTAGTATCAAACTGTCCTACCCATGAAATAAGACTATCGATAAAAGTTCTTCTATGTCTGCTGCTACTGCGCTTGCCCACAATCTTTCCAGTAAGGGCTAGATGTTGTAATCCCTTGTGCCGACAGATGCGTCCTAAGAATTTTAGTTGTCTTTGTCTAACTATTCTGATGAGTGATCTTTCAAGGTTAGCATCTTTTAGTACTGATACATTAGACTTTTTCTCTGTCCAAGATATCCTCATAATTCTCCTGATAAACCATATCTCACCTGCTTCTAGTTTCCTTTTTGTTTCTTTATTTAATGTCCAGCACTCGCATCCACACAGTAGTACTGGCCATACATATGTTTTCATCACCCTAATCTTTGTATGTATTCTAATGTTTCTGTTTCTGAGTATTGATTTCATTTTCCGAAAGGTGTCTATGGCCGTAGCTATTATTTTATTTATTTCAATCGTGCATTTACCATCTGATATTATTAGGTAGCCAAGATATTTAAATATTGTATAGGTTTAATAAATCAGGAGACATCACACAACCCTGTTTTACACCTCCTTTAGTGTATTTGAATTCATTACAGTTCTTACAGCTGCAGTTTAGTCCCAATATAGATTTCTAATAACTCTTATGTCCTTTCCATCTATGTCTAGTTGTTCTAACATTTGAAACAATTCTTCATGTTTGAATTTGTCAAAGGCTTTATAGTAGTCAATAAAGCAGAGATAAATGTCTTTTTGCATTTCTACACATCTTTCCATGAGCATTGCTAAAGCACAAATTGCATTCCTAGTTCTTTTATCAGGCACAAAGCCGAACTGGTTATTAGATATTTCTGGTCTTATACTTTTACCCATTCTATGCATTAGACCTCTCAGGAGAATTTTTGTAAAGTGTCATATTAAGCTGATTGTTCTGTGAAGCTCACATATTGTCGCTCCAGCTGTTTTTTGTTGGACCATAAAAACAGATTTACAAAGGTATTCTGGGATTGTACAACTGACATATATTGCATTTACGAGTTTTGTAGTCAAATCTATACCTAGATACTCTAAAGCTATAATTTTTTCTACTGGTATATTATCTGGTCATGTTGCTTTCCCATTTTTCATTTTATTTATTGCTGCCCTAAGTTCATCTTTAAGGATGGCTGGACATTGTTCTATTTCGTGACATTGTTCGTTTATTCATACTCTTTTTGTTTCGTTACATTACTCCTTTATCTTTTTGTTAAGATCTTGGTATTTAGTTTCTTCGTTTTTTGACTTGCACCTTTCCTCCATCATATCAAGTATTTCTTTGTTCATCCATTTCGTATGTTGGTTTGTATCCTTTTGGTGGATGTTAACACCTATGACTTCATCAAGCGACTTTTTCATTTCTGACCATAGCTCTTCTGTCTTTAAGATGTTATTTAGAAACCCATATTTGTTTTGCACTTCTAAAGCGATTTTCTCTCATAGCTCCATATCAGCCTTGAGTATGTCAAATTGGAATTTACGATTCGTCTTCGACTTTTTGATTTTCTTTAGTTTGATCTCAAATTTACAAATTACCGGAATGTGATCTGAGTCATAACCAGCCCAAGGAAATAACTTGGATGCTTTAACAGCGTTCCTTATTCGTTTTTGCATAAGAATGTAAGCTATTTTGTTTCTGGTTCTGTCACCCGGGCTTTTCCATGTCCATTGTCGTCTAATGTGGTTTTAATACCAAGTGTTTGTGATAGTAAATTCGTTTGTTTGGCACCATTCAATTAGTTTGTTACCACGTTCATTTATTGTTCCTAAGTCGCACGGCCCAACAACTTCATCTATCCTTTCATATCCTACTTTGGCGTTGAAATCTCCCATTATTATCACGATGTCCTGGGATTTCAGATAGCTCTTAACTTTCTCTAATTTTCCAAACCACTTCTCTACTTCTTCGTCTTTACTTTCAGATGTTGGTGCACATACTTGAATTATGCCGTTAGTTAGTGGTTTGGCCTCAACTTTAGCAACGACTACCCTATTTTTAACTGGCATGAACTTTTTAGTCTTTACTTTGTTGTTTGGTCAAATAAGATCCCTACACCTCTTTCATGATTATCTCCTCCTGAATTTAAAAGGGATTTGTTTCCTACGTGCCCCAGTCCATCTTACTTCAGCACGCCCTAAGATGTCAAGCTTCAATCTTCCCATTTCTTGTTCAACATTATCTAGTTTTCATTTTTGTAGCAGTGTTCTAACATTCCATGTAGTTATTCGTTTTGGCTTCTTGTTGTTTCTGCGAGCAGACGCATGATGACAGCCTGGAGCCACCTGCTGCATATAACAAACCCCGTCAAACAAGGGATTAGACACTGATTCACAAATCCCCTTTACGTTGTTAACAGATACTTTGTTTGAGTTTAAAGTCATGATTGTTTTTGGGAAGAACAGCAGTGGTTTCCCCTTGCCTGCTGCCGGTTTGTGTACGGACTCCCCGCTAGCCTTTGTTCTGTAACTAACCCATAAAGCAGTGGGGCTCTGTGGATGATCGTTGCCATAGAAAGATCATTCGCCATTTGCAGGTCTTATTTTTAGTCCTACTGTGTTTCACAACCCTCTACATCAATTCATATTAATGATGTTTTAACCATGAGACAGACTAGCCCCCGCCGGAGGCCAGCCCGGTATTTCATGATTTCAGGAAGAGCTGATAGGTACTACATCTTGCTCAAGGGTGACTTTAAGGTAGTTGTGGAAAAAGATAACTTCATTCGCCCACGTCGAAACTCCACCGCCGGATGCATTTTAACGTCATATCCAGGACACTTGTTGGCTACAGTAAAACCAATTAGCATCTTCATTTGCTTCAAGAAAGCAAATAAAACCTCATTTGCTCACAAGATTCCTGACAAATATTTAATATAATCATTTGTATATTTTGCAAGTCTTCTAAAAATATGACTGTTGTAAACTGAAATCCGAAATAAACTTAGCTTCGCAGGTACTGTGTTTAAAGGTTTTTTGTCATCTAAGATTGTCAATTTCGATTCAAGACAGGAATTAGCAAGTAGAACCGCTCCAGTGTAAAACCCTTTAATCCTCAGAAAATTGGAAAGCATAGGAGATGGATAATAGACCTGGCGTACCATTTTCGTGCGCTTACGAATAGGAATTTGCACTTCCGTTGTGTATTTGTGCTCAGGACACTGAGGTTCTTTACTTCCCGAATTTTCATTTCATACTGCTTCAGAGGGCTAAATCGTGGTTCAGACACCCCAGTTGGTGTACTTAGCTTCGCAGGTACTGTGTTTAAAGGTTTTTTGTCATCTAAGATTGTCAATTTCGATTCAAGACAGGAATTAGCAAGTAGAACCGCTCCAGTGTAAAACCCTTTAATCCTCAGAAAATTGGAAAGCATAGGAGATGGATAATAGACCTGGCGTACCATTTTCGTGCGCTTACGAATAGGAATTTGCACTTCCGTTGTGTATTTGTGCTCAGGACACTGAGGTTCTTTACTTCCCGAATTTTCATTTCATACTGCTTCAGAGGGCTAAATCGTGGTTCAGACACCCCAGTTGGTGTTGTATGATATGTTTAGCAGTCGGGCTAGCAGAAAGTTCTTCAATTAAGCCCGTTGATAGTTTTGTTCGGAATCCTTTCGACTGGCGACTCTTTTCCCATTTTTTGTTGGGGCTTCTTCTCAAAAAGGAAAAAAATCCTTATTTGTTAAGTTCTACCGTTCCTTACCCGTCTCTTTTCCCTACGTTTTCTCATGTCAACTTATCTTCATTCAACTTCCTACACCCCTTTTCCCGATCATCTTCGAAATAGTTCTAATTTTCCAGGACGTTCTTTCACAAATTCCGAATACACCTTGTGATACGAGTAGTTTTCTGAAAATCCAGCAAATATAATTGGAAAGCCATTTAACATGACAGACAACTCGACAAAATATTTTAGAAACCGCGTCACAAATGAAGAGGAACCAAACAGGGCAAAAGAAAGAAATAATGTCATGTGTGTGCCTTCCATTGTTAAAATTTCGATAACACTTACAGGCTAAATTAATTTCTACTTGCAACAAAAGATGAAAACATTATAAAGCACCTGGATGGCAGTGCAGGATATAAATACAGCCATCATGATATTCACAACGAAGTCCTACATATAATGGCATCTCATTTTATGAGATGCCATTATATTAGATTAGATTTAGAGATTGATTTACATTTTATGAGATTGATGACATTTGAATCTCCACAATAGTGAATGCTGTCAAACATGTTTTAATCAGATTTAATTTTAGTTTGTCAGATTGCCGCGGGCAAACTTATGATGGTGCTCATTCTCCATGGCTCGAAGATTGAAAACATGGCTGCGCTCAATAATGTACCAAAAGCGGCTCAATTCTCTTTCGATTTTAAATACGTATAAGGAAAATTCTTGATGAAATGTCCTTAATTGATATCGCAAATGATTTACTTATTAGAACATACTTTGTATTAGGTTTTTACAATATTTGTACCTTGTATAGATTATTTCTTGTTTCAAAGATAACGAATATATATTGATGTAATTTGACTTTTCCAACTTTTCTTCCTTGATCATGTTAAGATACGTCTTTTACGGTGTTGCTTTTGAGGTGCTGCCTTTGAGGATCACTAAACTAAGTTTTGGAAAGCGTCGGACCTCATACGTGTGGTGAGCAAGTAAGCTAAGTAAGCGTAGAACCTTCCAGTTGAATCAATAAATTTTTTAACATTATAAAGGACTTTATCATTCACTTCATCACCTAAAGTTTTATCACCATATAGTAGCAATCGGACAAATTCCTTTTTTGACACAAGTAGAAGATTTATATTTCAATCAAAAAATGTTCCTCGATATAAAATTTGTCTCTAATGATGAAACAAAAAGCAATGCCTCAAAAACTGAATCGTACTTTCAGGTTTTTTTAGTTCACCGCAATCACATGTGGTGAACTGAACAACTTTATCTTGAAACTTTATTGTCATTGCACTAGGAAGAGCTGATTCGTCCCATTCCAACGCAGGATAGATCGTCAAATTTCTTTCAGTACTTGTAAAGTTATGATGGTTTAAAGGTCGAAAAGTGAGCTAATTTTTTGGAACATTTTGTTGGGAAACGGGTATGGGAAAACATACCACTCTGATGTCCATCCTTTGAATAACGTTTGAATAATGTTAGGCATACAAAGGAAAATTTGAAATGTCACTAACTCAAAAATTATTAACACCAAAAGGAAGAATTTCAAGATCATAAAATTCAGTTGAATATTAAATTATTATATTTTTAACTTTAATTTAAGCTCAAAAATATTGTTTAGTTTTCTAACCAATAGTTATAACACTGTTCAGAGAAGTTTGGGGACCATAATTCAACATTTTCTTACAAATTTGACTGAAAATTTGCTAATGTTTACAAATGTCAATTTTAAATGTTCAGGAAGTCACGACCAGTTTTATGTACCTGTTTCAATTTAACCCCATTACTACAAGTTTTGGTTATCTTGTCTCCTAAGCAATTTTTCTTTAAAATAACTTAATATATATGAGCCTGAAGGGTTTCTGTGGATGATGATTACCTTTCTGTGATGACCTAGATATTATTGTGTAGTTCCTGTTGCATATCTACACATCTACCAGGTGACTGTGAAGCAACTAACTTCCCGAGATTCCACCTACTATCAGCTAACTCATAGACATATTTGCCTATGCGCCTCCTAACCTGGATGGGCTCAGAATAACACTGAGTAAGCTTCCCATAGCCTCGGTTGGGGAGTCTAACCAGCACCCAGCTACCCTCCTTAAGGACCATAACAGCATTTCTGCAGTCTAACCTGGTTTCTGACTTAGGTAGTAGGACCTCCATGTTTCTAATTTCTCTACTTAACAATAATTCTCTATTCAAATATATAAATCCCACAGATGCCTACCAAGAGGGACTTGTTATGTCCATCCTGACATTTTCAAAAGGCTTATCATTCTTCCTTTCGTACTTCTTTAAAAGGTTCTACCTTATAAGAGGTCTCACTCTTGCCACTTTTTTGGCAAGCATTACAGGCCAGGCTTTTATAAAATTCTCCATATCCTTGTTACGCCCTGACCACGATGCTGTACTCTTGAACTTCAACTTACTTTTCACAATTTCTGGGTGTCCTTCATGTACAATACAAAGTACAGCTTTTCTTAAAGACTTAGGGATGATAACTCTGCCATCAGCCCGGAAGATAACACCTTTATCTTCCTCCAGTTCCCACCATAAATTCCGTAGTACCCATTTCTCTCCTGCGGGTGGCTGAGTGGGAAAATCTGAGTGTAACCACTTTTGAACAGTTAGGAGCAATGGGTCAGCACCTTTGGCTGTAACAATGTCTTCTTTTGGTAATCCTGGGGTAAAACGGTCAAGCACAAGAGCAACTACATTGTCATCATTCCCAACCTCTTCCAAAAAATCATCCGCAGTACTTCATAGTCTAGTTTTGGTAGTTGATTGGTAAACCCCTAAACATATCTGCCAGAAAAGTCTATCTGATGCAGGGAATAGTGAGTTCTTGCATAAAAGCTTATTGCAAACCCTGTGAAACCAAAAATACCACAAAAATAAGTGTGTTGTTGTCCTATAGTGAGTTTTAAAGTGATTGGATGGTTTTGTGTAGGGGTTTTTAGAAAAATTATTTCAGGGTACATTAAGGAAGTATAAGAACGTTGAACATAATATTCATTCCCTTGACAACTGTAGGTTCTTGGAAATTTACTCCTAATTGATTAGATGGGAAAACATGACTAAAAGAACTGTACATGATCAAAAGAAATATCCTATCAGAAATTTCTATAATGCCTTATCAAAATGATGAGACTTTTTTGGGAGTTTTATCGTCACTTTTCCCCATTAACTAGGACTCAGACGGTGCCCTTAATAGGGACTCAGGTTTGGCAGTGAGAAATTTCTTGGCTAGATGCCCTCTCTGACACCAACCAATGGCTTTTTCTTTTGTAAAGTTCCAAATTCACTTTGCCTGCTTGGGAAATCGAGCCCCGGAACCTCTTGGTTACAGTGCAGTTGCACTAACTGTTATATCTTTGCCATAATACATGTTGGATCGTAAAACAGAGACTTGGCTCTCGAGAGAGGTAATAAACAAACAAAGTACTGAACAGATGTAAAACTTCTATTCCAACCATCATTAACGGCCCTGAGTTGATTTCCTCAGCTTCTGACAAGGCAAAGCTTTTTGCAACTGTATTTTCTTCCAATTCCACCCTTGACGATCAAGGACATCCACTTCCGGAATTTTGCCCATTTACTGAAAATACACTAAGAGATATCGGTTTAACTGTCGGGGAAATTGCCAATCTTATCAAGAACCTTGATTCCAGCAAGGCAACTGGTCCTGACAGTATTCCAGCCATTGTCCTTAAGAATCTGTTGCCGGAACTTGTTCCTATCCCTACGAAGCAATTCAATCGTTGCTTAAAAGAAAAATGCTTTCCATTTTTTGGAAAAATTTCTTCAGTCTGCCCAGTATTCAAAAATACTGGGGAACTGTCTCCTTTATCTCAGTATAGACCAATCAGTCTCTTTATCTCAGTATAGACCAATCAGTCTGCCATTAGTAAGTTGTTTGAATCCATGATAAACCAAGCAATTCTTAATCACATCATCAAAAGCAATCTACTTAGTAACAAGCAATATGGATTTCGTACAGCAAGAACAGCTGCTGACGTACTGACTGTGATATCTTATAGGTTCAGTGAATCTCTTGATGAGGGCTTTGCTTCTAGGGCAGTGTCTCTTAACATATCAAAAGCCTTTGATAAGGTCTGGCACAAAGGGTTGCTTCACAAACGTGGTAGCTATGGAATATCTGGCAAAGTCTTCTCAACGATCAAATCCTTTCTCTCTGATGGGTCTATGAAAGAAGTTTTTAATGGACAGAAATCCGAAACACATTGTATCAACGCCGGTTTTCCTCAAGGTTCTATTCTAGGCCCAACTCATTAATGATCTTCCAAATCACATTCTGAGATCGTTTGTTGACATCTACACAGACGAAACAGCTGTCTATGGCTGCATTTCGAAAAGCATTGGTGATCAAGGTTTTGCAGATTCCTTTTCCTCGACCTGGGGTATGTAGTACTTACTTAAGCCCATAGCCCACGGATGAGCATAGGCCATCGACGAAAGTTCGCCACCGCACTCTGTCTTGGGCTTCTCTTGCTACTTCAGTCCAGTTTGTTCCCTGCCGTCTCAGTTCTGCCTCGGTATCTCGCCTCCAGCTGTTATGCGGTCGCCCTCTCTTCCTTTTTCCCTGTGGGTTCCAGGTTAAGACCTGTCGAGTGATGCTGGATGATGGTTTTCTCAAAGTGTGCCCTATCCAGCCCCACTTTCTTTTAGGTATTTGCCTGGCTACTGTTTCTTGTCCTGCTCTTTCCCATAAGTCTTCATTCCTGGTTTTATCCGTCCAGCGTATTTTGTATATTCTTCTCAGACATGTGTTGAGAAATGTCTGTATNTGTCTTGGGCTTCTCTTGCTACTTCGGTCCAGTTTGTTCCCTGCCGTCTCAGTTCTGCCTCGGTATCTCGCCTCCAGCTGTTATGCGGTCGCCCTCTCTTCCTTTTTCCCTGTGGGTTCCAGGTTAAGACCTGTCGAGTGATGCTGGATGATGGTTTTCTCAAAGTGTGCCCTATCCAGCCCCACTTTCTTTTAGGTATTTGCCTGGCTACTGTTTCTTGTCCTGCTCTTTCCCATAAGTCTTCATTCCTGGTTTTATCCGTCCAGCGTATTTTGTATATTCTTCTCAGACATGTGTTGAGAAATGTCTGTATCTTCTGAAGAATTGCCAATGTTGTGCGCCATGTCTCGCAGCCATATAGTAGAGCCGACTTCACGTTCGAATTGAAGATGCGGATTTTGGTTTTCGTGCTAATTTCTTTTAAATACCATATGTTTTTCAGCATGATGAAGGCCTTCCTTGCCTTGCCGACTCTGGCAGTGGCATCCTGGTCTGTGCCTCCACGTTAGTCCACTATGCTTCCTAAGTATACAAAGGACTCCACCTCCCGTATGGGCTCTCCTGCTATTGTNCAGCGTATTTTGTATATTCTTCTCAGACATGTGTTGAGAAATGTCTGTATCTTCTGAAGAATTGCCAATGTTGTGCGCCATGTCTCGCAGCCATATAGTAGAGCCGACTTCACGTTCGAATTGAAGATGCGGATTTTGGTTTTCGTGCTAATTTCTTTTAAATACCATATGTTTTTCAGCATGATGAAGGCCTTCCTTGCCTTGCCGACTCTGGCAGTGGCATCCTGGTCTGTGCCTCCACGTTAGTCCACTATGCTTCCTAAGTATACAAAGGACTCCACCTCCCGTATGGGCTCTCCTGCTATTGTGACTGGGGTGTTGTTTTCGGTGTTGATCTTATTTAATTCAGTTTTCTTCTTGTTGATGTTGAGCCCTATCGTAGCTGATGTGGTCTCAAGGCAGGTGGTCATGTCCTGCATCTGTTTTCGGTTGTGTGACAGGAGCGCCAGATCGTCAACAAAGTCAAGGTCTTCTAACTGGGTCCAGGGTGTCTACTGTATCCCGTTATTCTTTCCCGTTGTTGTGGTCTTCATTATCCAGTCGTTGACTAGCAGGAAGAGTAATGGCGACAGCATGCAACCTTGCCTGACTCCAGTCTTCAACTTAAAGCTGGCTAATAGCTGTCCTGCATGTACGATCCTGCAACTCATGTCTTCATAGATGGATCGGATCAGTGAGATAATTTTCTATGGAACTCCGTAGTGTCTTAGCAACTTCCAGAGTGTCTCTCTGTCCACACTGTCGAACGCCTTCTCGTAGTCTACGAAGTTTATGTACAGAGGTGAATTCCATTCTAGTGATTGTTCTACTATGACATGTAGACTAGCGGTCTGGTCCACACAAGTTCTATTCTCACGATAGCCTGCTTGTTGGTCTCGGAGCTTAGCATCTTGCGCCTTTTTCATTCTCACTAATAAGACTCTGTTGAGAACCTTCCGTGGCACTGAGAGGAGCACGATACCCCGATAACTGTTACAGTCCCTGAGGTTACCCTTCTTTGGCAGCTTGATAACGTTTTCTTTCTTCCACTCGGCTGGTACTTCCACCTTATCCCAAATCTTGCTGAAGAGGCTGTGTAATATTTCCACAGCAGTTTCAATGTCCGCTTTGATAGCCTCTGCTGGAATTGCATCTGGCCCCGCTGCTCTATCATTTCTCAATTTATTGATGGCCTGTCTGATCTCCCCTTTGGAGGGCTTTTCACAGTTGATGGGAAGTTCTTTCTCTGCTAATGAAATATCTGGTGGTTCCTCTGGAGGAGGGCGGTTCAAGAGCTCCCTGAAGTGCTCTACCCATCGTTGCAGTTGTTCCTCTGTGGTTGTCAGTGGGTTTCGGTTTTTATCATTAACAGGCTAAGTACAGAGACTAAATACAACTCTTTAATGTTTTCCTGTCCTGCCGCTTCTTCTACTTGTCTAGCTAGATCCTCAACATAGTCTCGCTTATCCTTCTTTAAGCTTCTCTTCACTTCCTTGTTTGTCTCTATGTATTCCTCCTGTGCTTTTGCCTTTGTTGCTCTCGTTCGACTTATATTCACTGCAGCATTTTTTTCTTTCCTCACTTCTAGTTTTTGGATTGTTTCTGTGGAGATCCACTCTTTGTGCTGTGCTTTCTTCTTTCCAAGAACCGCCTCACATGTATCTATCCATAGTTTCTTACTGTACTCCCATTGTGTCTCTATGCTTGTATCTTTGTCCTCTATCAGATCTTGTAATGCCTGAAACCTGTTAGTTAGGCTTACTTTGAAGGCTTCTCGAGTGTCCTGACTTCTGAGAAAT
>RDPX01000052.1:23374-51541 GCA_003991215.1 Morbakka virulenta | reverse complement strand
TGGTCTACAAAACAAAAATTTTTGTCTGAGATAAGAATGTGAATAGGTGTTTTTTACTAATTTGTGTGTGCTGAATTCAAATTTATAAACAGTTTTACTCTATCAGCTCTAGCTTCCCTGATTTGAAATAGTCTCCCTTTAGTATATACAGACTATATACGTGCTTATTTCAACAGTTGCAGCAGCTTACTACCAATAAAACAGTATAGATAAAGAATATTGACGGAATAAATATACTTGGATGACACAATGTCCACAATTATAGTACCGCAGACAATTGGAAGTGTGTTTTCTTAGATGATCTGGTGTATTTTGCCTCTGGGATGTCACGCAAGAGCATCCAGCAGAAGTCTTCTATCATGCTGTGGTTTCAGTTGCCTTTGTAGTTGCTCTCCATCTTCGTTGTGACTTGGTGGAATCTTTCTGCGTGGCCATCACTCACTGATCCAAGGTTTGGAGGGAAGAAGTTGAGGTGGGATTGGAGAAAATGAATTTTGAGTGACATTCGGTATCCCATCTCGTTATAAGTCTTTAGCAACTTATCAATACAGGCTTGGTAATTTGGTACACATATGTTATCAAAAAAAACACTACAGACTGACTTCAATCCTTCCCATGCTCTCAATTCCTTCAAGGTAAGAAGCTCCTCAAAATCAGTACCATTCAGCACTTTTCGGATCTGAGGTCCCACAAAGATGCCCTCTTAGAGCGTGACAACACTGAGATCTGGGAACACAGTAGACAATTGTTGGAAAGCAGCACCATTTTTTTTGCATGACCTTCACAAAATTCTACATTAAACAAGGCTTGATGTAAAGAGGTGGAAGAAACACCTTATTTATGCCAACCAGAGGATTATCCTTGACGCTGTGTTCACCAGGAACGAAAGTGCTTCTAGACCCCCAGTCTTTCTACTTGTAATGGTGGGATACAGCTTTACTATACCAGACACAGAGAAAGCAATAGTACTTTGTAAAGCCCGCTTGTATACCTATAAGAAGACCAATGACCTTGAGATCCCCACACAGACTCTACTGGTACTGGTTGTATTTAAAAGCTTCTAAAAGAAGCTCAATATTGTAATTGGACTCCTTTAGATGGACAGAGTGTGCAATGGGAATGCTGGGATATTTTTTCCCGTTGAGCAAAAGCACAGCCTCCAGACTTCGCTTGGAATAATCTATGAAAAGAAGCCAGTCTGAAGGATTATGTGGCAAACCAAGGGAACTGAACAAGTTAGGTACATTTGTGTAGTAGCACAAGTTGTTTCCCATGTTGAAAAAGGTCTTTGTTCCGATTCCTGAAATTGGTGATCTTTACATCTTCCTGGACTAGGTTCCACTGTTTAAGCCGAAAAGCAAGGAGCTCTGACTCCTGTTTTGACAGATACAAATCACGAGCAAGGGCATTCAGCTCTTCTTGCGTGATCCATTGTGGCTCGTTGCCACCTGTTCCTGAATAAGAAGATTCAATATATTCGGAAGAGTTTTACTTTGCAGAATCTTCCCTTAAATGCATTTCTTCATCTGATGAGAAAGGAAGATCCTTATTTACTGGAGGTGTTGGGACAGGAAGATCATCTGGATGAGGAACAGGTCTCAGGGCAGATAGAAGGTTGGGAAATTTGATCTTTTTTCTAGAAGATGCGCAAAAACAGTTTTATTTGTTAGACAAAAATAACAATCATCTGTATGGCTTCCTGGCTTTCTCCAAGACATTGGGACTGCAATGTTGAAAGGTGCTTTCTTGCCATTGAACCAAGCAGTTAGTCCATTGTAGCAGGGTTTACAACAGATGTGTGGAGCCCAAGATTTGTCCTGATCACCAATTTTACAGTCAAAATTATGAAAGTAGGCAAAATTGAGGAGGGAAATAATGGTTCGACGCTGTACAACTGTCGTGACGTCCCCACACACGTAGCAGAAAGAATTGGCCTTGTTGAGGCATCCTATCTGTTTTCGCGAGCTTTAATCCATTGTAGTATCTGGAAAAAAAACAAAATAAAATTAACTGCCATAATCCATCTTGATTTATAGTGTATAGTACATATATATAGTAAATGTATGTGATAACATTACATTTATTGTATAAAAACTAAAAAAAAGCCCATAAGTCACACAAAATTAGAAATCAACCCTAATTGCATACTATACGTCTTTATGTACAGTATGGGTAGAAAATGTACACTATGTATATAAAAAGGTAGAGATGATGAGCAAAAACGGATTACAAATTAGGTTAAAACAGCTATTTTTGTGCTTGTCTCAATTTCTTTGTGAACCAGTGTTATTATACAGCAAACTCCAATTAGGAATCCCATTTTCCATGATCATTTTCTTGTCGTCATTAGCACTTAATGCACCCTTATTGATTTCTTTTGTGTACACTTCATGCTTGCGACTTATCATGATATATATTTTTCTTAACTGTTATTTACCTGAGAACCAAGCATTCTTTGTAATCTTGAAATTCAATGCTTCTCTTCACAACAGGTTTCTTTACACCCTTACACTTCTTTTCCTCCTTTTTCTTCAACATCTTGTATGAATGCAGCTTTGCTCCAAGACCTACTAACTCTTCGATGATCTCTGCACCTGCTTCATCCTTGAACATATCCATCACTTTCTTGTTATAGCCATCCTTTATACCAAAAGGGTGATCCTTGGAGAAGTTGCTTGTATCAAATTAAGTAGCGACATCGTCAAAGATACCTATGTAAAATCTTCAGTCTTAATCTCTTAAACTAAACTGTCTGTATCTGTAAATAATAATTTTGCTTTAGAGTGCAGCGCTCCGCTTGCCCCATACTTGCTACAGTGTCTGATCTACTTGTGGTGGACATCGTACATCAAAATTTTACAGAGATCTGGAATGCACATTCCTAGGTATTGGCTTGTTGAATACCAGTTTTGTCTTTCTCATATGCACAGCTACTAAATTCGCATGAAAAATGTGACAGTGTTTGGAGTTTGGTTTTGCAGCTAGCTTCTTTGCTTTTGCGTTGTTGATTACTAACTTGGTGTCTGCCCTACTTCTAATATTCACCATGGCTTTTCCAAAGACAGAATTGTTTATGAGCTAGATGAAGTCTTTTTCAAACTCATTGTTTGCCTTTGCTCTGAGTTTTGTGTTCAGATCAATGTACTGCTTGAGCCATGCACTTTCTTCAAACTTGAAACCTCTGTGCATCTTTGTAATGTTTAATCCAAAGCAGTTATATAGTTTTAAAATTCTCATAATGTACCACATCCTTTGTTTTGTCATTGAAATTGGCCGTCAACGTTATTCACTCGTAAGGTTTTCTGGAGCAAGAGGGTAGTCATTATGTAAATCATGAAACTCCTTTGGGTATTTCATATCAGCCTCGAATATGCATGGGTGATTTCTCCATGTGGTTAGTTCATTTCCACTCATCCATTAAAATCCATGCGTGCAAGAGGTTTGCTCATAACACACCCATAAAGATTGTTAACATCTAAGTAATTGATATATTTTGTTTTCTCATTTTTGTTGAATTTCGAGTCCATGTACTGTTTTGTAAATTTCCTCAAAGCAGATTTACTCTCGTTAATTTCAAAAGCATCACTTTCCTTTAACTCGTTCCTTAACATAATCAGCAAGTGAAGGTTTTAGTTTTGGAACTGATGATTTTTTATCCCAAGCAATCAAGTCATCGATATTTTTTTTCATAAAACTGATCAAGTCTACAACCCTTTTCTTACCCCAGTTAAATGCCTTTCTTACTTCCTTCAATGCAGGCTTGAAATATGTTAATAGAAGATAGCACTTTACAGGGTCTCTGTGCTGGTACAGGTCTTGGACCAGGAATCGGTCTCGATGCTGGTATAGGTTGTGACCTTGATACACACGGTAAATCAAATAAATCTGTCAATTTGGCTTTTCCTTGTCTTGAATATCCACAGCACCCTTGTAAGCAGGCATGCTCTTTTGATTAATATCTGTTCTTTAATGCAGACATGGCTTTTTTTCTTAATAAATGAAATAACTTGTCATTTTAATTTTTACGTTTTTATAACCAGAGGTTTTTAAAGCTTAATAGAAACCATAATCCCTATGCTCCATGATATCGACGGCTAGAGATTATTATGTTATCAGCTTTAATTTTCCACTGGTTTATTACCAATCCAGAAATTATAATCTCTTCCTTAAATACTAAATACGGTATCAGACTCTTTCCTTTTACTTAACGATTTTCGCAAATTTTTAGCGCCCACATGTCCAATAACTTTCGACTTGGGTGAAGAGACCATACAAGAGCCTTCTGGAGATCTTGTTCAACGCTCAACACCTAATGCTTACCGCTTAAAAATATATAGTATAGTAAAGGACATTTGATGCGTTAAATGTAGACATTCGTCAAAATGTGTTCATTCGTAAGGCACGTAAAACATCATAAAGTTACTTCTATATCTACTTTTGTATTTCCAATTTGATACATCTATAGAAGCAAATCCGTGTTTCTTATTCCAGCATGTTTAATAAAGTTCTTGAACTCATTCAAAGACATATCTGGTGATGCATGATCCTTGTAGATTGAGGTTTTATCATCTTGTGGAAACTTCTCTCTAACAGTCGTCCTTGGTAATACAAAGTAGAAACAATCGCTTTTACTGTCTGCCTCTAGTATAATATGCCTCTGCTTCACTCTCTTTTTCCAAAATGCAGTCATCGAATATCAATCTCAAGTTTTTGTGTTGTATCTAATTCACTCGCGTCCTGTATATCACTGCAGTATGAAAAAGGTTCAGTTTTGACTTTGGAGTTTTCATTAGACTTGCCTACTTCTTCTAACCTTCAAATAAAATTCGATTCAAATTGCTTTTATGAAAGAGGTCTTTATTCTCAAAGATGTTGGTGATCTGTTCCTTTTACAAACCATTTTGAAATCCATCCAGTATCTGGTAAGAATCTGAAGTTCACGTACAACAAGAGTTTATCACTTTTAGTACACATTAAAAAATGTATTGTCTCAGATGCAAAAGCCAGACTGAAACTTAAAATCAACATCATGTTTCTAGTGAAAATGGTTGATCAGTGATTTATGGTAACTGCTCTATACACGAGTGCATAAATGTCACGTTTGGTGATAACCTTGATATTCCTACGTTAATTGGTAAGTTTTCAAGAACAAAAGGTAGGTTTACAGCTGAAAAATACAAATACTTGGGTTCATATAACCCTTTGGATAGTCAACCAGATTTTGATAAACAACGTTGAAACGTCACAAAGTTTCATGCTCTACCGTATAACAAAGTAGATGTTATAGCCGCTTAACACGACGTTGATTATGCCATGTGTAAGAACAAAGGAACTGTATGCAAAACAATGCTGATTGTAAAATTTTGGATGAAATCCCTTATAAAAATAGGCTCAATTAGTGTATGTTTGCTGGAGCGCTCATTGACGCAAAACAAAAAGTTGGTATGGGTATGAAATAGAATGATGAAGTAGCAAGCTCCACAATCCTGTACTTAAACACTTACCGAAACGTAGGGACATTGTATCTTAAATTGTTATCCAAGTAAAATGGCTTTAGGTATTTACTAGGGGTGATTGATATTTTTAGCAAGTACGGTTGGCAGCCTTCTTTGTAAAATAAGACAGGTGTAAAAGTAGAAAAATATTCTTATGAAGGGCTCCAGATAAAATTTGAACTGATATGGTTGGAAAGTACAACAACATCAAGCACAGGAGTACTGGAATAACACCCAACAATACAAGTAATCCAAAAAATTCGACCAAAGTTTATCTTACTTTGTACAAAAATCCATCAGAGAAAACTGAATCTAAATTTAAGGTTTGTGATGGTGTTGGAATGACTGAGAAGGAAAAGACATTTGAAAAAGGGTACACAACTAACTGTACAAAAGAGCTGTTTGTCATCACAAAAGTTCAGAATACTACACCACCTACATACAATATAAACAGATATACGTAAAGTGGGAAGTATATGGTCCAGAGTTTAAGTCATGGATTGATTTTGGTGATGTTGTCTAAAGTATTTACATTTATATTGTATTAATTTTGTCAAGTAATGGATTACATGATTTTCTTATTCACACAGTGACGGAACACTCGATTCATGTAGGATAGAATGTGTCTCTTGTCTTTTCTCAAACATGATTCTTAGGTTTCAAGTTTTTTTTGCAATCGAATTTCTTGCCTGCTCCTTTCCACGATTAATCAAATCGCTTTTTTCTTTTGTTTTCATCTGATTCAATCATCTTTTTGGAACCAGACTGGATTTCACGATTTCACAAGCTGGGATTCTTCAAGTGATATCATTACGTCGTTGAAGGCTGCACTCACAAAACTCGCGATTGAATTTAGTTTACTTTCTGCCAATACTTTAATACGACCATGTTTCTGAGTTTTCGTTTTGAGCTATTAGCAATCTTTATGGTACCACTTGTTATAGCACAAGCAGAAGTAAAAGCCATTATGATAGATAAAGCTGGAGTACCAACTATAGAAGCCAGTAAACCAGTGCTGATACCACCAAGCATTACTGCTGTTACTGTCGCTCCACTATCTACACCGTCCAATATAGTTACCGCTGGTTGATATTTTTCACCAAGAGCTTTTCGAGTATTTATTTCATTTACAAGCGCATCTTTAAATCCCACACTTTGTTGTATACTAAAATTAGATGTTGTATCTAACGTGGGGTACAGCTTACCTTCTTGATACTTAACAACATTTTCTAACCTTTTTATATGCATGAGATTTTATTCTTGCCCGCAGAGTATATACAGATGCCAACTAGGCTCTTTAGCTAATATGACAATCATTTCTTTATGACTTTCTCCAAGAAATGTCACTGTTTGCTTTTAGTTATCAGTAATATCCCACTTGATTTCTTTTGAGTCTAGGAGGTGTTCCAAACTTTAAGGCCCGTGGCATCAACATCGCTGTTTGGACAGTTTCTTATCACCAATTTTAAGAGCTGAAGCATCAACGAAACTAAAATTCTTGACGCTATGTTTTAGCTCGTATTTCTGGTTGAGGTGAACTTTGCCAGCTCATTTCCATTTTACAGGTGCTAAACTGATGCCTGTTGACGTTGATTGAGTTCCTTCATCTGGCTGGATAATCACAACCCCAGGATTGCCTTGAGGTCCTGTATTGCCCTTGTCACCCTTGTCTTCTTTATCCCCTTTTGGTCCCTGCAACCCTCTTTCACCTTGAAGTGTAAGCAACCCTTTTTGACCCATTGAAGGTGTAAAAAAATCTGGTGGAGTTCATATTTCAATTTGTTCTTTGCTTTAAACACCTCCACGGTCTTGAAACATGGTCCTAATAGTTCTATAGTCATTGTTACAATTCCAGTTACTATAGGAAATTAAATCATTGTGAACTTTTATTTGCCCTTATCTGTTGCTGATGCAGGCATAATTGTTGTGCTATATATCTGACCATAGTTATATCTAGCACCAAATTCCATATCGACCAATGGATTAATTAAATCTTTATCTGTTTTTAAGGTGTATTATTGTCCTGGAGAGAGTAGCCAGTCGAGTAACTGTTTACGATTGACTGAGTTACCTGGTGGTCCTTGAGACCCTTGGGATCTTTGAAGTCCTCATTTTGTATTTCTATTAAACTAGCCATTGTTATCGACACAAAGAGTATATCCAACATTATTATGGCGCAACACAACAAAACATTTGTTTGCTCATCAAATGGTGGTAGGACAAACCGATAAAGCTGAAAACCAGCTCATTTTGTTTGAATAGGTTCGCCAATCAGCCACTATCTTCGTTTGTTGTTTGTCATGAATTCAATAACTGTCAAATTTTTCAAACCAGGTGATTATTGGAGTCAAAATGCATATACTAGCTTTTTTCCATCATTCGGAGCGTATTGTTAACTTATTGTCCACTATTTGGTATGTGCATCCCTGCATGATCGGTATTTTGGATGTAGTGATCAATGGACAGGTCATTTGTAAAGTATGCCTTTACTTTCTTTCAAATTTATGGATGTGCGACGGAGGCAATGTCACGAACAGCTTGATGTATTTTGTTAAGGATGTACGAAATTTACCATTAAGCAGTGGAGAAGAAATATAGATAATTTCATCCATACTATTTGTCTGTGTTTTCGTCCAGCCAATTGTAATGCCCTTGTCTTACTTTCACCTTTAGTAACTCCGCATAACCAGTATCAACTGGTTGCCAAATGTTAGTTGCATCAGGCACCCCATAGCACAGACACCATTGAGGTTTACAGCAGATTTCTCTCGGCAGCATACACCATGCCAAAACATTCTCTCTCGATCTGGCTATATCGACATTCGACATTCGTCAAGGCACGAAATGCAAAGCAAATCACATGTAGATCGTCCTTTCCAGGTGTACGTTGTAGTAAAATCGCAGACAGTTTGATAGGAATAGCATCACAGTAAACCAATGTCTCTTTTTTCTCATCAAAGTACGCAAGATTAGAATTATCAAATAACGTATCAATAACTGTTCTGAACGAATTTTCGCATTCATCGGTCCACAAAGACGGAACGTTTTCGTAATCAGTTGAAGGGCTGTGTCAGATAAGTGTAATCAGGTATAAACCGTTTAAAAAAAATCGTAAACTCAGAAAACCTCTAAGAGCACTAAATTTCCCTGTTTGCGATTTCTCTTTTTACGCTATAACATTCGACTCACTTGTGTGCATACGTTCTTCTGAGAGAAGGTACCCAAAGTATTCAGGGAGACTTTTGTTAAATTTATACTTTTTCAGATTTAAGGTTGTTCTTTTTTAATCAAAACTTCAAGTGTTTGTTCTAAAGCAGTCTTCTCTCCCACTTGCGTTTTACCATAAACAAGAATGTCGTCCGCCATGTCCATCGCACCTAGTATACCATATTAGATCATCTACCGGAGGGTAACGCGTTAGCTTCGTAGCCTCGTTTCCATTTCCCATGTCTACACATACCCTCACTTACCCATTTTCATACTTGGGTGGAACAATAACCATCTGACCTAACCTGGGAGTAGGCTCTGGCGTAACGTCTTCAATAATATCGTGTTTCTCTCACTCTTCAATTGTTCTTTTTAACTTCGTCTCTTAATACAAAACAAATTCTACACTCTCCTCGCCCGGGCAACGTTACCATTAATATAAAGTTTAACCTTTGTGTCTCTTATCTTTGCAGCCTACCTCGAAAACAAAATATCTCTAAATTTGCGAATAATAGCCTGCAAATGGTCAGGAATGTTGAAGCTATTCATCTCACAATTGTTAATGTTTATCGAGATCAAGACTAAATTAAGATCAACGCCTGTTTTCCCAGAAAGAATGTTTTTAGCATCTTCATCTATGACGTAAAACTCTTCGCCAAAAAATTTGTTTTTGTGTTCAATCAATAGCTTCGTTACGCCCAAAATCTTAAAAGTTTCCCCAGTTGCTGCTTACGTGAGGATTTTAACGTTTGTTTTTCGAAGATTTAAACCATTTGTAGCCTTGAGTTTTCCAAAGTTTTCAAATTCAAAATATTTGCTTTGCTTCCTGTATGAGCTGGAAACTCGATGTGCTGATTTTCCTGAGCAGTCAACTTTACATAAAACATATCTAGGACATTACTTGCATTAACTTCAGACTTCTCATCAGGGTTCACATCAGACATCGCACATACAAGTTGTTCATTCTCAGCCATCCCACTTTCGACCCCAGAGTCATCAAGAATAAAAGAAAAAGAAGAAGGGGAACATGTTTCGATTGCATTGTTAGGTTTCATGGGTTTTGTTTTGCTCATGCAGCATCTCTCGAAATGGCCAATTTTTGAAGAAAAATTGCACTTTTTGCCCACTGCAGGGCATTTCGTGGAACGTGGAAATTGCCCCTCGCAACTGTAGCATTTCTTTTCCTTGTTGGAAATCGATTCTTTTTCTCGTCCCCATTAAAATTGTTTCTTATTAAATTTCTTAATACGGCTAACTTCAGCTGTCTTCTTTTTATCGTTAAAAATATATGGCCAGGAATTCCATATCCTCAAGGTCTTTCCCGTAAACAAGTAACTGTTGCAAAGTTAATTCTGGCTTTCTAAAACTGTACCTACGCAAAAGAGCCTTATTAGTCTCGTGCTTTATTTGAGGTTTTAATTCCACATCGATTGTTTCTCCAAATTCGCATTTCAACGCTTGAATGCACAGTCTTGCATAAAACAGGTGCGTATCGTTTTGTTGCTGAGTTATCTGTCGGAAATTATAAATTTCAACGCTGATATTGGACTGTGGTTCAAAGTGTGCATCCAGGTGTTTGATAGCGTGCTTGGACGTTTCTTCTTGATCAGCCAAAAAAACTATCGTAAATGTCATTCATTCTTTCTGCAGCATAATTTAACAACATTGCTAATTTTTGTTTATCGTTTTTAACATTTAAAGTTTTACATAAATTTTCAAATCTCTTCTTGTACCTTGTCCAGCGAACAGCAACTGTTGAAAACTCCTCCACATCAAATTGTGGAAAACCCGGTAATGAAACGTTCACCGCAGGCATCTAAAAAGATGTAGATGTAGCCATCGTAAAAGTGTTCAACTAACGTAAACAAAACTCAACAAACCCCAACGCAAGTGTAAATGTGAAAAAGTTATCGTCATCGCCAACATTATGTTTTGCAAAAGGTAAAAAAAATTCGTAATTATTATCTGCGATATTGTCTCTTTCAATATCAACTATCCAATCAAAACAAAAGTTAGATTTCCCTATGAAAGGAAATCACGTGTTACATCTGGTGCATGCGCGTTCTTTATAGTGTTCGTGCGGAAGCACATGCCTTTTCTTCCATCATAATACTAGACAACAGCTGGAAGCTGGAGGGCCAAATCACACAGAGCGATCCCTAGTTGACCACACCAGTATCTCCACTCCGCATATAGTTAGGCTTAATGACATAATTTGTTAAAGCCTTGAACAAAGACCAAGGAAACGTCCAGCACATCAAGCAGACTTTCGACGGCCTGTCGTATGAAAAAGTGAAAGCGAGGTTATTTGACAGACCCCAGATTCGAAAATTGATGAATGAAAATGAGGTAGAAATACGTATAAATGTCGATGAAAAGGTTTTCTCTTGTCGCAGTTACCAACCAGGTCTTGAAAAACTGTACATCTCCCAGCTACAGGAGCTTGAATACGGACTTGCGGAAACAATTCCAAAAGCTTGGATGCAACTTTAGCATCAAGCTACATTTCCTGCATAGTCACTTAAATGTATTTCGAGAAAAGTCACTTCATTGCAGCTTCCTATCGAGGACATTGGTTAAATGATTGACATAAGTACTGTGCAGATAAAGGAAGCTAAACGCAAATATTTCTTGGATGTCATCAAGTGTTTGAGATACTTGTCACGTCAAGAATTTGCCCTTCAAGGCAATGACGAAAATGATAATTTAACCCAATTGTTACGCCTACTTGCAACAAAAGATGAAAACATTATAAAGCACCTGGATGGCAGTGCAGGATATAAATACACTCATCATGATATTCACAACGAAATCATGCATATAATGGCATCTCATGTGTTGTGTCACAAGTTAAAGGACATACGCGTATGCCTATATTTTGCTTTGATTCTTGACGAATATACTGATTTTTCAAATCTTGAGCAGCTGTCATTCAATATAAGAACAGTTGATGAGTAGTTAAATGTCAACAAAGACTTTCTTGGATATTATGAGATTGATGACATTTGAAGCTCCACAATAGTGAATGCTGTCAAAGATGTTTTGATCAGATTTAATTTTAGTTTGTCAGATTTCCGAAGGCAAACTTATGATGTTGTCAGCAACATGCTGGGGAAACTTTCAGGGGTTGGAATGAAACTGTCATGCCAACAACCAAAAGCGGTTGTAATGCATTGTCAAAGCCATTCATTGAGACTCACGAAAAGGTTTTAAACAAATGATTGTAGAATTCTCAGGTATACGATGGGAACAGTTGGAGAGATTTGTATCCTCGTCAAAAATACTCCACAACAGGAGAAACTATTAAAAAAGATAGCCCAGAACATAAAATGCGAATTGCCAGAAAATGATTTCGGTCCAGGAAAATTAAATAAATTATATGCTCACTGGACAAGTCGTGCTACATGCTTTCAAAAAGTTCGTGTTTTTTTTTCGAAGTTGTCAAAAAAGCTGCGAGCAAGATGGATTCACTTGAAGGGCTATCACTTCCAAGGAAATGGAAATGGCCGGATTATTCTATTTTAACCTTTGTGGAAGGTTATAAAGGTGGTAGAGAAAGTTTCCATCCAGATACTCCTGCTACTTACTTTAAACAAATCTATTTCGTATCTTTAGGTGGCATTATCAACGCCATCAAAGATAGGTTCGATCAGTAAGGCTATCAAAATTTTTCTAACGTGGAGCAACTTCTACTTAAAGCTATTTGAAAAGAAAATTACAGAGATGAATTAAATCGAGTTTCAGAGGTGTATGCTGGTGACTGCAATTCGCTTGCAATGAAATCAGAGCTTGATTTACATCCAACAATCTTTCAAGAATCGTCACCCTGCAACTTTGATAACATCGTGAGAAACTTGCAATTGGTACGTGAACATCAGGGCGTCCAAGAAGGCAACCTCCACGTGGTGACGCCTGGATACTGATTAGCTAGGTTATCCTGACTGGTTGGTAACGAATAGCCTTCATTTTAAGCTGTTTTTCCAGTACCATGGAAGAAATCGATCTCGTCGTTCATGTGATTTTGAATCTGGTTCGTCGTCGATTTGGAGAAATTTTTTTGAACTTGTGCCGCCCCTGGTGGTAAGTGAAAGTTTTTTGTTTCTGGTTTCTTTCCAAACCGATCTGGCTTTTGGCGGTGAGGGGAGGTTTGTTTCCCGTTTCATGAGGCCGGATCGAACTCACCGGAGTGGTCTTCAAATCTACCTCCAGCAGCTTACACACACACACACGTGAACATCAACGACAACTAATTGGCAATATTTTTTACGATCGTTAGGCTGGTGTTAACCTGTGGCGCCACACCAGCAACACCACGGGTCGAAGATTGAAACCAAAAGCAGTTCAATTCTCTTTCGATCTTAAATACGTATAAGGAAAATTCTTGATAAACTGTCCTTAATTAACATTGCAAGTGATTTTGTAGATGGGCGATCTAACAGGCAAGTAGAATTTGGTGCTTTTACAGGAAATGTTTTACCTTCATAGTCTGTTTTCTGGGTTATGTTATTTGAAGATACTTTGTATTAGGTTTTTACAGTTTTTGTACCTTGTATAGGTTATTTCTTATTTCAAATATAACCAACATTTATTGATGTAATTTGACTTTTCCCACTTTTCTTCCTTGATCACGTTAAGATAAGTCTTTAACGGTGTTCCTTTTACGGTGCTTCCTTCCGTGAGGATCGCTAAATTAAGTTTGACCAACAAGGTGACCCCCCTCACCCCCGATCGATAAAAAATTAGTGTCGCGGGCCCTGACCTTTTAAAAATATGGGCGTAACGAAACTATTGACTGAACACAAAAACAAATTATTTTGTGAAGAGTTTTACGTCATAGATGAAAATGCTAAAAACATTCTTTCTGGCAAAACAGGCGTCGATTTGAATTTAGTCTCGATCTCGATAAACATCAGCAGTTGTGGGATGTATGCCTTATTACACAAAAATAAGAAAGCAAGTAATTAATGCGAATTTTAAAAATTCCGTTTAATTAAAACCCCGTTAATTTATTCATCGCATAAGTTCTTCCTCCGTTAATCAATGTATGGTGCTAAAATTGTAACGATTCATCCTTTTACCTCATGTATCGCGCACCATTGTTTTGTTATCGTTTTCCGTCTCCCTGGTATGCATTGTTTTCTTGTTAGTTAACTTTCCTTTTGTATTAGCATTTCCCTATTGTTCTGTTTCCTAGTGATGTTTAATTAATAACACCTCTATAGCGTCCTTTGGATATTGAGGAGATTTTTTAGTTGAGGTTTTCAGGTTGTGTTTGTAAATAAGAATCTTTCGATTGATAACGATGAAATATTAAATGGAATGTATTTCTCATGTCAACTGCCAAGATTTATATTTAAGAAGTACTACATGGAGCGCTCTTATTGCTTAAATATAGGATTGTTTATATCATAATACCCTATAAAATTCCCCCCGTTAATTTCATCAAATCTTAATTCTTAAAAATAATTTTATATGCCTTTAAAACACCTCGTGGATATATAATTTTGATCAATAGAAATAGCAAGAGAACAAACACATACGGTCCAAGTTTCCCGATTCTTTCGGGAGTCTCCCGATTTTAGTTTTAGCCTTCCTATGTCCCGATTCTCAATGGAACCTCCCGAATTCATATAAAATTGCACAATTTGTTTTATTTTCCCACCTTTTCGCAAAGTCTCCACCACTTCACCCTAATTTTGATGCAAGACAATCAGAAATAAGAGGTCTACGTTCTTACTTTCTAAGTTATCTAGATGCGGAGTTTATGTCAGACAAGCCTGTCATTGGGCGTTATATTGTATTTTTATGTTTCCCTTTTCCCCACTCGGAGCAGATCCCGTTATTTTAATACGTTCGGGACGTAATCTTTAGTATCTTTATCGGCGCTACCTAGATAATAGAAATAAGATGAAAACAAACAGCAAGACTGAGGTACATTTTGTCGATCTCTCTGTGTTTTCTGGTATTTCAAAGAGTGAGCAAAAACAATGTTCGGTTTCGAATTTACGTGTTTCAACTTGCGCGATGAAAGCAGTATCAAGCATAATGGCGCAAGTGAACAAACCGAATAAAACTACGAACTATATCTTAAATATCATTCTCCGTAATAGTCAATTTTAAGCCAAGACGCATATGATTTCAGAATGAATTTGCAGAGCTTCCAGGGGCTTTGCCCTGGACCCGTTGGTAAGCTCACAGCGCCCCCCAAACCTGAGCTTAAGTCTCCCGATTTTTATTAATGTAGACTTGGACAATATGCAAACATGTGGAAGTCTTGAGCTTTTCAATCTTCTCCTCAGAATGACACATCACATAATGTTACAAAAGTTTTCTATGCTTTATCTTCATTGACAGTGTCCATTTGAAAAGCAATATCTTCGACACCACAATCACTATCATCTCTGTCATCTTCACTTTCTTCATCAATTTCTATCCCAAGTTCATGTAAAATCTCTTTTGAATTGTCAATATATTCACCAATCATAACATACTCTACTTCTTTTAATTTTGCCACTAAAATAGATAATTTATCAAGACAATCCCATGTAACGGAAACTTTGATCGGGATCTCTAAACAACCTTGTAATAATGGAGATGCCATGGGTTTCTTTTTATGAACCTCCATATCATATTTTGCCCCTTCTTGAATCGAATACCAGATAAAACGAGAGAGCTCTCTTGGCACAATCAGGCCCATATTTCCTCTCATCGAAACCTTTCCAGCAACCGCAAATTTTTCATGGATATTGTTGTGTTCTCTCTTCAATACTATTTTCTCTTGAACGTAAGGTATCCAACCAACAGTATTAGAATAAACATTGTAGCCTCTCAATCCTGTGTAGAATTCAAATTTGTTCGCCATTGCTTATTGACTGTTATAATTCCAAATGATTTGCAATCGAATTCAGAACCATTCAAGTCATTGCACTGTGTAATAGAACGTCGCTGCTGCTCTGTTTTGGAACGTTCGAATTAGGAAGTATCCGTTTCCAATTTTGAAACATTTGACTATTGTATACAAAAAATATTCGATTGCTAATTTTTTTGCTTACAATCATTACACAGTGAAACATGAAATATGTCGCTGCTAAAGTATTTATAAAAATCTGAAAAAAACTCCAATGTGAGCCCTTCTAATGTGTGCGAGTCTATGAAGAATAACTTGCCAAGCAACATTTCTGCAAGGGAGCTTGAAATAGTACACGAAAGTTTAAAAGTTGTTCAAGGAGGAAAACAGATACGAACAGTTTATTTAGAAAAAGACAAAAAAGAAATCGCCAAGTATACAGCAGTTTCTGGAGCTACAGTTGCCATAAGAAAATTCCGTCAGAAGTTCCCACATTTAACCAAAAGCACTGTACGTCCATGGGCAAAAAGCTACAACAAGTCTTTGCAAGAGCAGAAAAATCCATCAAACGTTGTACTAAAACTTGGAAAACCTAGAGGTCGACCATTACTATTAGAGGAAGAATTGGATATCAAATTACGCTCAATGCTAACACGTCTGCCCTTAGCTGGTGCTGGTATCAATATTCACGTCGTCCGTGGTGTGCTGAATGGCTTGATTGGAGCGAACCCAGACAAATTTGGAAAGTACGTTGAATTTAAGGTAACAAGATCATGGACTCGATCATTGTATCAGCAGATGAAATTTCCACGCCGTGCAGTCACCACCTCAAGACCAGTAATTACTAGGTCACTTTGGGTTGAAGTGAGATCGCAATTTCTTTTTGACATTGTCGACAAAGCTCTCAACCCAATATTCCAGATAAACTCATCATCAATGCAGATCAAGAAAGTTTGTTGCTACTGAAAATGTTACAATGGCTGCTGAAGGGGGAAACATACTTTTCATGCTGGGGTAACAGATAAAAGAGCCATAACTGTTGCACTCTACGAGTCTCTAGATGGTCACATTCTACCTTTTTAGCTGATTTATACCGGGAAAACACCAAGATCCTTACCTAATGTCAAATTTCCTCCTGATTTTTGTTTTGCGTACAACTAGAAACATTGGAAAAATGAAGCCGAAACCACGCGCTTGATAGAAACAGTTTTGATCCCATACATAACTAAAATCAAAGAAGAAAAATCTTTACCACAGTCACAAAAAAGCCTTTTACTGTGGGATGCTTTCAAGGCACAATCGACCCAAAAAGTAATGGATACTCTTTCAAGCTACAACATAGAATCTGTTATGGTCCCAAAAACATGACTAACTTGTTGCAACCTTTAGATTTCATAACAAACAATCCTTCAAAAATACGAAAAATGACCATTTAGTGAGTATTTCACTAATTGTATCATGGGAGCGCTTCACATCGACCCTGATTGAGATGTCACATCCATAGATGTAGATCTCCGCTTGTCAACTATGAAACCTCGGCACGCCAAGATGATGGCCGAATGGTACCATAATTTTAATCTCAAACAGGAAAGGAGATAATCAAAGCTGGATGGAAAGCAGCAGGCATCACGGATAACTTGACAACTGCCAGTAAAAACAATAAAAATACTATCAAATAGAACCCATTTCAGCAATTTTTTGAGCATTTTATATACAACGATAAAATATGTATGGTGACATTTCACTATTTCTTTTATCTTCTCTTAGTTTGAACCTGTAAGAAGTGTCTATCTTTTTGACAATTCTAGTGCTGTTGGGGGTTTTCTGGGTTTAAGAATTTTCTTGAACGGTTTATATCTGGTTACAGTTATCTGACACACCCCTTACGTCAACTGAGTAGGAAAAACGTTCGTCTTTGTGGACCGATGAATGCGAAAATTCGTTCAGAACAGTTATTGATACGTTATTTGATAATTCTAATCTTGCGTACTTTTGATGAGAAAAAAGAAACATTGGTTTACTGTGATGCTAGCCCTATCAAACTGTCTGCGATTTTACTACAACGTACACCTGGAAAGGACGATCTACATGTGATTTACTATTGCTTTGCATTTCGTGCCTTGACGAATGTCGAATGTCGATATAGCCAGATCGAGAGAGAATGTTTTGGCATGGTGTCTGCTGCGGAGAGAAACCATATTTACCTATTCGGTCGAACTTTTATTCTTTTCAACGATCACAAAGCGCTAATTAACATTTTGAACAATAGCAAACGAAAATCACCATTACGAATTGAAAGAAGGCTACTTAAATTACAAGATTACGATTTTGAGGCAAAACACGTTACCTCTAACGAGAGCATTTCAGATTACACAAGTCGGCATCCGGTCGAGTAACCTCGAGCTGCTACTACTTACATCGAGACTTACCTTAACATAGTGACAAAGTTTGCAACACTAATAGCTCTCAAACTCTAAGAGATTGCTGCTGAGACCGAAAGCGAAATCGATTTAAGAATTCTAAAGAAAATGATGCAAGCCAACGATTGGTACAAGGTAAACGAGCCGCAGAAACATGAACATTTACGAAATGCGAATATAGACTTGTTGAAACAATTCTGCAAAATCAACGACGAGCTGACCGTCAACCATACACATTATGTCATTTGAAGGCCAATCATATCGTCTTACCTAAGACGATATGGTAAGAGGACACAAGTTGACAGCAGTGTTTATTATATTTTTCATTTTAAATAACTGAATTGTATCATCCTGTATAAAGATAGAAATAATAATAATAAAGACGTTCCATAAAGATGCCGTCAGTATTTTTCACGTTGTACACTGAGGTATCGAAAAGACGAAACAACTGCTACTAACGAAAGATCTTGTCAAAAATTGCATGTCATTCCAAAGTGCTGGATCATCCTAAACACCTGCTCCGATACCACCGATCGAGATTCCGGATGCTCTTTGCATCGATTTCCTTGGACCGATACCAGTTCTCAACAAATAAGTTTTTGGTCATCATCGACAAACGATCACATTATTCAGAGAATCGCTCATTGACGTTTTAGATAAAACATTTGCAACTTATGGAAATCCAGCGAAAGTGATCAACGACAATGGACCGCCGTTTCCATCAAAAGAAGTACGAAGTTTCATGGAAGAGAACGGAATTCTTCATCGTTGTATTACACCAATTTGGCCCCAAGCAAACGGTCAAGTTGACAATTTCAACAAACCCCTCATGACAGCTATTCCTGCTGCTTACGTCGAGGGGGAAGATTTGGAAGCTGAAACCTACAAATTTCTACGCCAATACTGTACTACACTACACAGCGTCACAAAAGAAGCTCCAGCAGATCTCATGTTCGGACGAAAGCTACAACATTTGATCCCGCACACCCCACTTACGAGATCAAATCCAAACCGTTTGAAGATGCGTTGAAGGAAGGACATGTTATAAGAGCATATCTACAACAACGAGCCCGTCCAAACCCGCGATGAATCTGCTGAAAAACGTAAAAAGCCTGGGGGTTCGAAAAACATACCCCAAAATAAACCGACGCCCGGTTTCCGATTGGAGGAAATATTGATACTGCACGTTAAAGTTTATTGTTTGGATTGTTGCTGACTCATCACAAGCCGTGGCCGGGCAATCACCTTGGCAAAGGGAAGCTGTTATGATGTGAAGAAAAGAATTGTGATTACGTACTTTTAGGTACTTTTCTTACCTTTTATAAAACATAATATCCAGGAGGGGGGGAGTTTTTCTTTATCCAATGACGATCACCTTTTCGACTGTCCCATAAGCACAGATAACAAGATTGCGTCGTGAAACCCCTCTGTTGACCCAAGAGGAAATTTACCATCTTTAAATCTACACATATTATCCAATTGTGATCATGGTATCGAAGTAGGCGAATCAGCTTCTTAATACTCCCTTACTCTTCCTTTGAAATTACTGAGCGGCCTAAAGATACTGCTCCAAACTTGTTTCCATAATGAAGAAGAACACAATTTCAGCTTTTCTTTGAGCTATCTACGAAAAGTCGCCAATCCTTTGGTTCGTAACCAGTTATAGCTAAAGCTAAAATATGTCCACCAATGTCATTGCAATATAAAAAATCACTACCACAATTGAAGAATTCAAGAAACTCACTTTCTCTAGACATTCAAATGCAAGTTTCTGTTTTAGGACAAGAAAGAGTGTAAATGAAGCCAATGTAGTGTTCACTGTCAAATCCTTTTATTTACTTTTTAGAATTAGAGTACTGTATACTTTGTTGAGGATAATCAAATAAGGGTTATCATAATGTCAAAGGAACCTCAGTCGACACTTGCTGCCTATGAATATAACAAATGTGTTGTTCATCGGGGAAAAAAGAAAGTTGTTAACATAGCACTCGCTTTGCCTAAAGAGTATTTTAAACTAAAGTGTGAATCTTGCAAACAGCAATTTGCAAACCAGCAAGGGCTTTCTGTGCTTTTATTATTCAAGCATGGTGACAAGTCTTCTTTAACCAAGTTGTCATCTACTGAACCATTAACAACTTAAACAGTTGAACAATCTTCAACCGTTTGTACTCGGTCGACAGCTGATCAACCCTTAACTGTTGCCCATTTATCAACAACTAATGAACAGGACTCTTTAAAACGAATTGGAAAGCGTCGTGGTCAAGTGGTATGGAAATCAATAACGAATGGCTTCAAAGCGAGAGCAATTGCTGCCGTTGCATCAGGAAAAAAGCCGATAGATGCTGCCAAAATGTTTATGTGAATCGTTCGCAAATTTTAAAATGGCTCAAGAACAAAGACATAATCAATAAAGTGGCAGTCATGGAAAATAAACTATTTTTCAAAGTCAGACCAACTGTAAAGTATAATGCACTTCATGATGAACTTGAGAAACTTTTTCTTGATGCACGAAACAAAGGACACTGCATTGATTTTAATTGGCCATTGAGCAAAGCACGGATGATCAACCGCAAACAACAGCAAGACCCTAGCGCAGACATCAAGAAGCATGTTATCGTAAGCTTTATCAAACGTAACCACTTGAAACTGAGAAGAGAGCAACGAAAAAACCAGCGAAAGAAGAGTTTCATGCTGACACCTCAAAATGGCATTCGACTCTGAGAGAACGTCTTGTCAAAACTGGAAAAAGTCGTAGCACCTACCATCCGGTTTATGGTGGCTTCATCCCAGAACAAAGATTATATGTGTATCAGTCCCCACTTCCTTTTGTGATAGACACCAAAACAACTTATGAACATGTTGAACCAAAGAGTGCAGAAAATTGTTACTAAAAGGTTTGGGTCAGCCAGTCAGGGTCAGTATTGGAGAAAAGACTGCACATTGAAAATTTGTTTTCGTTCTGAAGGAGAACTAGCAAACATGATATCATTTTTCGAGGCATGGTTAAGATAATTTCTTAAGCTGAAAAGTTATCATGGTATCCAGGTGTAGATCTCTTTTTCAAAAAGAACGCATGGGCTGATACGGAGTTTTGTCTTGAATGGGTGGAGAAAACACTCAACCCTGTTGTCAAAGAACGTTTTGTCTTGTTTCTTGACAATCTTAATAGCCGCACAAGTGACAAATTCAAAGAAGCTGCTGCAAACCTCAATGGTGTTTGTTGCTATTGGGTTCTGGTGCAACTAACATTTGGCAACCAGTTGATACTGGTGATGCGGAGGTATTAAAGGTGAAAATAAGACAAGGGCATTGCAATTCGCTGGACACAGACGAAAACACAGACATATGGTATGGCCTTGACGAAAATGTTTCTGCTTCTGTCAGACGAATCCTGTTGACCCATTTGGTAAGTGAAGCTTATAAAAGCTTAACTGATGCCAAGTTTAACCACTACCGACGTCGCTTGTTTCAAAAAACTGGATGTTTGGTTCAACACGAAGGTCTTTCAAATTATAACGTACCACCCACTACCATGATTGATCCAAGTCATAGTCTTCCCAGTCAGAACAGTCACTCCAAGATGATGATATTAAAGAAGATGAAAACTCATTTGAAGAGATGGAAGTAGACGAGAAAGATGGTGATAGAAATATCTTCGATATCATCAGTCATGCCATGTCTGTTAACTAGTTAACAAAATGTTGTATATGTATTTTCATTTTAATGCTGAACAACATTACTTTTCAAAAAAAGTTCCTTTTTTGCTTGACTCAGCCTGCCAAGGTTTCTTAAATATTTCTTCAAATTTAGGTAATCTGAGCCTCATGTTTCTTAAAATCATGTTTCTTATAAAACAAAAGAAGGGTATTTCAGATCGCAATATACAATCTATCTTCGCGTTTTACTAGTAAATCCTGGTGTTTTCACCAAACAAAAATAGCAGCCGGTAGTGTGATCTTTGGGCCTTTTCCATACGATAGGTATTCCAAAGGAAAGGTATGTCCTCTTCCGTGTGTCCGGCCATTCAGTGTTGTGTAGCGGGTGGTGCAAACAATGTGATTGGCCCAGGGTTTTTTGTGGTTACCCAACTTTAATCTGAAATATGCACAGTAAGATTGATGGATGAAATTATCTATACTTCTTCTCCGCTGCTTAATGGTGAATTTCGTACATACGTGACAAAATACATCAGGCTGGTTGTGACATTGCCTCCGTCGCACATGCATTAAATTTGAAAGAAAGTAAAGGCATGCATACAAGTGACCTGTCCATTGATCTCTACACCCAAAATAACGATCATGCAGGGAGGCATCTACCAAATAGCGGACAATAACTTAACAATACGCTCCAAATAATGAAAGAAATCTAGTATATGCATTTTGACTCTGCAATACTCACCTGGTTTGAAAAATTTGACAGTTATTGAATTCATGATAAACAACAAACGAAGATAGTGGTTGATTGGCAAACCTATTCAAACAAAATGAGCTGGTTTTCAGCTTTATCAGTTTGTCCTACCAACATTTGATGAGTAAACAAATGTTTTGTTGTGTTGCGCCATAATAATGTTGGATATACTCTTTGTGTCGATAACAATGGCTAGTTTAATAGAAATACAAAATGAGGACTTCAAAGATCCCAAGGGTCTCAAGGACCACCAGGTAACTCAGTCAATCGTAAACAGTTACTCGACTGGCTGCTCTCTCCAGGACAATAATACACCTTAAAAACAGATAAAGATTTAATTAATTCATTGGTCGATATGGAATTTGGAGCTAGATATAACTATGGTCAAATATATAGCACAACAATTATGCCTGCATCAGCAATAGATAAGGGCAAAAAAAAGCTCACAATGATTCAATTTCCTATAGTAACTGGAGTTGTAACAATGACTATAGAACTATTAGGACCATGTTTCAAGACCGTGGAGGTGTTTAAAGCAAAGAACAAATTGAAATATGAACTCCACAATATTTTTTTACACCTTCAATGGGTCCAGAAGGGTTGCTTACACTTCAAGGTGAAAGAGGGTTGCAGGGACCAAAAGGGGATAAAGAAGACAAGGGTGACAAGGGCAATACAGGACCTCAAGGCAATCCTGGGGTTGTGATTATCCAGCCAGATGAAGGAATTCAATCAACGTCAACAGGCATCAGTTTAGCACCTGTAAAATGGAAATGGGCTGGCAAAGTTCACCTCAACCAGAAATACGAGCTAAAACATAGCGTCAAGAGTTTTAGTTTCGTTGATGCTTCAGCTCTTAAAATTGGTGATAAGAAACTGTCCAAACAGCGATGTTGATGCCACGGGCCTTAAAGTTTGGAAAACCTTCTAGATTCAAAAGAAATCAAGTGGGATATTACTGATAACTAAAAGTAAACAGTGACCTTTCTTGTAGAAGGTCATAAAGAAATGATTGTCATATTAGCTAAAGAGCCTAGTTGGCATCTGTATATACTCTGCGGGCAAGAATAAAATCTCATGCATATAAAAATGTCAAAAAATGTTGTCAAGTATCCAGAAGGTAACCTGTACCCCACGTTAGATACATCTAATTTTAGTGTACAACAAAGTGTGCGATTAAACTATGTGCTTGTAAATGAAATAAATCGAAAAGCTCTTGGTGAAAAATATCAACCAGCGGTAACTATATTGGACGGTGTAGATATAGGAGCGACAGTAACAGCAGTAATACTTGGTGGTATCAGCACTGGTTTACTGACTTCTATAGTTACTCCAGCTTTATCTATCATAATGGCTTTTACTTCTGCTTGTGCTATAACAAGTGGCACCATAAAAATTGCTAATAGAAAGCTCAAAACAAAAACTCAGAAACATGGTCGTATTAAAGTATTGGCAAAAAGTAAACTAAATTCAATCACGAGTTTTGTCAGTGCAGCCTTCAACGACGAAATGATATAACATGAAGAATCCCAGCTTGTTGTACATGAAGTCAGAAAGTATCATGAGATAAAACGTGAAATCCAGTCTGGTTCCAAAAAGATGATGGAATCAGATGAAAACAAAACAAAAAAAACGATTTGATTAATCGTGGAAAGGAGCAGGCATGAAATTCGGTTGTAAAAAAAATTTGGAACCTGAGAATCATGTTTGAGAAAAGACATAAGACACATTCTTTCCTACATGAATCGAGTGTTCCGTCACTGTGTGAATAAGAAAATCATGTAATCCATTACTTGACAAAATTAATACAATATAAATGTAAATACTTTAGACAACATCACCAAAATCAATCCATGACTTAAACTCTGGACCATATACTTCCCACTTTACGTATATCTGTTTATATTGTATGTAGGTGGTGTAGTATTCTGAACTTTTGTGATGACAAACAGCTCTTTTGTACAGTTAGTTGTGTACCCTTTTTCAAATGTCTTTTCCTTCTCAGTCATTCCAACACCATCACAAACCTTAAATTTAGATTCAGTTTTCTCTGATGGATTTTTGTACAAAGTAAGATAAACTTTGGTCGAATTTTTTGGATTACTTGTATTGTTGGGTGTTATTCCAGTGCTCCTGTGCTTGATGTTGTTGTACTTTCCAACCATATCAGTTCAAATTTTATCTGGAGCCCTTCGTAAGAATATTTCTGCAAAAGCTTTTCCTACTTTTACACCTGTCTTATTTTTCAAAGGAGCCTGCCAACCGTACTTGCTAAAAATATCAATCACCCCTTTTCATTTTCCTTGGATAACAATTTAAGATACAATGTCCCTACGTTTCGGTAAGGGTTTAAGTACGGGTTTGTGCAGCTCGCTAATTCATCATGCCATTTCATACCCAAACCAACTTTTTGTTTTGCGTCAATGAGCGCTCCAACAAACATACACTAATTGAGCCTATTTTTATAAGGGATTTCATCCAAAATTTTACAATCAGCATTGTTTTGAGTGAAGCAGAGGCAGACAGTAAAAGCGATTGTTTCTACTTTCTATTACCAAGGACGACTGTTAGAGAGAACGTCAACTTCATTTTTACTGTTTCCACAAGATGATAAAACCTCAATCTACAAGGATCATGCATCACCAGATATGTCTTTGAATGAGTTCAAGAACTCTATTAAACATGCTGGAATAAGAAACACGGATTTGCTTCTATAGATGTATCAAATTGGTAATACAAAAGTAGATATAGAAGTAACTTTATGATGTTTTACGTGCCTTACGAATGAACACATTTTGACGAATGTCTACATTTAACGCATCAAATGTCCTTTACTATACTATATATTTTTAAGCGGTAAGCATTAGGTGTTGAGCGTTGAACAAGATCTCCAGAAGGCTCTTGTATGGTCTCTTCACCCAAGTCGAAAGTTATTGGACATGTGGGCGCTAAAAATTTGCGAAAATCGTTAAGTAAAAGGAAAGAGTCTGATACCGTATTTAGCATCTAAGAAAGAGATTATAATTTCTGGGTTGGTAATAAACCAGTGGAAAATTAAAGCTGATAACATAATAATCTCTAGCCGTCGATATCATGGAGCATAGGGATTATGGTTTCTATTAAGCTTTTATAACCTCTGGTTATAAAAACGTAAAAATTAAAATGACAAGTTATTTCATTTATTAAGAAAAAAAGCCATGTCTGTATTAAACAACAGATATTAATCAAAATAGATCAGTTTTATGAAAAAAAATATCGATGACTTGATTGATTGGGCTAAAAAATCATCAGTTCCAAAACTAAAACCTTCACTTGCTGATTATGTTAAGGAACGAGTTAAAGGAAAGTGATGCTTTTGAAATTAACGAGAGTAAATCTGCTTTGAGGAAATTTACAAAACAGTACATGGACTCGAAATTCAACAAAAATCAGAAAACAAAATATATCAATTACTTAGATGTTAACAATCTTTATGGGTGTGTTATGAGCAAACCTCTTGCACGCAATGGATGAGTGGAAATGAACTAACCACATGGAGAAATCACCCATGCATATTCGAGGCTGATATGAAATACCCAAAGGAGTTTCATGATTTACATAATGACTACCCTCTTGCTCCAGAAAACCTTACGAGTGAATAACGTTGACGGCCAATTTCAATGACAAAACAAAGGATGTGGTACATTATGAGAATTTTGAAACTATATAACTGCTTTGGATTAAACATTACAAAGATGCACAGAGGTTTCAAGTTTGAAGAAAGTGCCTGAATCATACATTATCATATATTATATTTAACAGTTTAAGACAGGGGCTCCACGATTGCGTCCAACACATGCTAGCATGTAAAACGGACGTTAAACCGAATATGATGATGATGATGATGAACAGTTTAGTTAAAAACAATTTTTCCCATTCTTATCTCGGACAAAAAAGTACAATAAATACTATTTCTATTTAACAGTTAAAAGTATGAAACAGCAAACTGGCGCCACTTAAGTTACTCAAGCTGATCTGAAAATGTTGCCACTCCAGTATTTTTCTTCCTATTAACTCGAATACGGTTTTTATTATGAAAATCGATGCAATGTACATGGTAAGTCTTAAGTTGATAGCAAGGATTCAATACTTTCATCCCTAACCATTTTTTCATAGTGTCAATTAAAACATTTTCAGCTCCATAATCATCTAGTTTCATATTTAGCGCCTTCAGTGCTCGCTTTGATAATACATGGGTTAAAACAAATACATAGGAGTCGTGACTACCTTGGTATGTATTTCCTGGCAGGCATGAGCTCGGCATGTCACAATATCTTTCTTTTCTCCCAACCCTGCTCAATGCATATGCAATTTTTTTTTTTTTGAGTTTCTTAGAGTCAATTTTTTCAAACCCTTCTCCGATGTAAATGTCTTGATTGGCAAAAATAACAGGTATGTTAAGTAAATGACTATGAATATATGTCAGTACATCATTGAATTTTATTTCCTTACCAATACACTTCATAGGGTGAAAAACCAGTTTTTCCATGTTTTGTAATTTATGCTGAAGTATTGTTAAAATTGCAGATGGGTGATTAAGAATTACATGTACAGCTGTAATTAATTCATGATTAAGATTTGTTTGTAGAACATCCATCAGCTCAAGTACTCTCTTGTTAACAAAAACATAGAATGCCTCGTCGCTCATAAATTCATCAACAAATTTTTCATCGAAGTCTTTTCCGAAGTGTCGATTTGTAACTGGAAAAAATGATGTAACAAGATGGAATTTGCCTACGAAAAAAAGTCACAAAAAGACATTAAATCCTTTCACTATTTTTCACTAACACTTTCACACACTAATCTGTTCAAGATATACAAAAACGTTACATAAGCTAGATTCACTTGAGAGTTGGCTTGATGATTTCCAGTTAAACCAATATTACTATGACTATGGAATTAATGATACAAACCATGGCATAAAACGCCCTACTATATAAAAAATGTGGTCTTCTAATACAGGTATCTTAGCCACAAAACTGATGTGGGTTATAAGAAAGTTCCTTTCCTTCTGACGTAGAAGCTGTCATTCAGTTTTACAAGCAGATGTGTCTAAATCCCTATGCTATCGTTGGAATCTCTAGGCTCCAACTTCCCTTGTTTGTATTTTCATCCACCTTGAAGAAGTTATAAATCTGAACAATTAATCAGTCTAGATAAAGGATTCATAACAGAATACACTCACAACCATGATCCACCTCATTTATCCACCATTTATCTATTTTTGACTACATTCTTACAGGAGCTATGTTTTATTAACTTACCGAACAACTTAAACCTATGAGAGCTTTACAAGCAACTGCAGTAGTAATAATGAGCATTTATTTTCAAAGTAACATTTCCTTTAACTTTTGAAGTCACTTTAATTGGCTGGTCTGGTAGAAATTGTTACTCCCAATGTCCCAAAAATTGATGTGAGTTATACAATATACTGATCTACAAAAGATGTTACAGATAAAAAAGGAAATTAAAAGTATTTAATAACAGTCTGATGAGTTTACGTATCAAAAAATATTTGTTTGTCTTCCGCATTTTTCTTCATTATTCTTAAAGTTTTGAACCCTCTCAGACTGTATAACCAGGACCAGTGAGCATTTAAGACCTTCTTTATTGAAACAGTGTTATGTTTATATCCAAAATTTTGACCAAGAATACAGCACTTACTTGTGTGAGAGCTTAAGGCAAGGTACTGGATACGAGAGAAAGGCAGAATTTAACAGACTTGCTGATACATAAGGATTTCCATCTGTTG
>RDPX01000052.1:6235-16849 GCA_003991215.1 Morbakka virulenta | reverse complement strand
TCCATGATTTGCTTACGTACAATAAGGTACTGTGAACGCAGGCCTGATAAACGTGTATCTTCGTTGCTCTGGTGAGGAGCTTGTTTTCCCATACTCTCTTTGTAAGCCTGCCCATGTTCGTCGAGGCCTTCCCAATGCGTTTTCCAATTTCTGCATCAAGTGATAGGTTGTCTGAGCAAATAGATCCCAAGTACTGGAACTGGTTTACCACTTCCAAGCTCTCACCGTGAAGTTTAATCTCCATTGGGAGAGGTCTGCTTTGACCCATAACCAATTAACTTTTTTTCTGGCTGATGGTAAGACCAAAGAGATCGCAAGCATCTGAGAATCTGTCCATTAAACGTTGAAGCCCTTCTTGTGTGTGAGAAACAATGACTGCATCGTCAGCGAAGAGCAATTCACGTAGAAGATATCTTTTTACCTTAGTTTTGCAACGTAATCTTGAGATGTTGAACAGTCCTTCGTCTGATCTGGAGTGGAGAAAGATCCCATAATTGGAATACCTAAAAGCGTGTTTGAGTAGTAGGGTAACAAATATGCCAAAGAGGGTTGGAGCCAGAACACAGCCTTGCTTAACTTCACTTCTTACACAGAACTCTGCAGAGGTATCCCCATCGAATTGAACTGTGGACATCATGCCATCGTGAACGGACTTCACAATACCTAGCAGCTTTGACGGGCAGCCAATGAGAGGAAGCATCTTAAAAAGTCCGTCTCTATTAACTAGGTCAAACGCCATGGTAAGGTCTCTGAATGCCAGGTAAAGTGGCTGGTGCTGCTCCTTTCATTTGTCTTGCAATTGGCGTAATGAGAAAAGCATATCCACAATTGCTCTTAATGAGCGAAAACCGCATTGTGACTTTGGATATACTCTTTCTGCAAGTATCTGTAGTTTCTGCAGTATCACACGAGCAAATAGCTTTCCAACTATGCTTAGGAGAAATATACCGCGAAAAGTATTGCAATCACTGCGATCGGCTTTGTTTTTATATAAGGTTACTATGTTTGCATCTTTCATATCCTGTGGGACTGCTCCTTCTTCCCAACAATTGAGTAGTAGACCATGCAGAGGTTTCAATAAGCACACTTTTGCTGATTTAATCACTTCTGCTGGTATCGAGTCTTTGCCTGGTGCTTTTCCAGAAGGTAGTCTCTCTATAGCCTTTGACAATTCTTCAATGGAAGGAGGATTATCCATTTCCTGTAGGATTGGTAGGCGTTCTATTTCATTCAATGCACTTTGATGAACCACATTTTTCGTCGATTATAGCTCTGTGCAGTGTTCTACCCACCTGCTGAGTTGCTTGGATTTATCTGTGATCATTTCGCCTTGTTTGGACTTAATAGGTGCAGTCTTTTGGATGCTTGGACCAAGTGCTTTCTTTATCCCGTCGTACATCCCCTGTGCATTCCCAGTGTCGGCTGCTTGTTGGATATATTCACAAAGATTTTTCCAGTACTCATTTGCACACTTCCTAGTGTTTGCNACAATTCTTCAATGGAAGGAGGATTATCCATTTCCTATAGGATTGGTAGGCGTTCTATTTCATTCAATGCACTTTGATGAACCACATTTTTCGTCGATTATAGCTCTGTGCAGTGTTCTACCCACCTGCTGAGTTGCTTGGATTTATCTGTGATCATTTCGCCTTGTTTGGACTTATTGGTGCAGTCTTTTGGATGCTTGGACCAAGTGCTTTCTTTATCCCGTCGTACATCCCCTGTGCATTCCCAGTGTCGGCTGCTTGTTGGATATATTCACAAAGATTTTTCCAGTACTCATTTGCACACTTCCTAGTGTTTGCTTTGACTTTGATCCTAGCAGATTGCAGTTCTGATAGGTTTGATGAAATGGGATTATCTTTGTATTTGTGTAGTGCAAAACGCTTTGCTTTAATAAGTGGACCAAGTAAAGTAGAATATTCGGCATACCAGTCATTTACTTGTCCAGGTTTTCGTTTTCAAAAAGTGGTGATTGCTGCAGAGTAGGTTGCGTCCCTAAGCTTGGACCACAGAGCGGATGCTGAGGAATCAGAGCTGCATTGGAATTTCGATTGGAAAGATTTCTCGAAAGCTTTGATGAGATCTGGATGTCTAACTGACTATAGAATTCATCTTTCGAGTTATCGGTAGCCGTGAGGGTTGGGGCATACACACAAATTAGGTTAATTGTTCCTTCAGATGAGTTGACTTTGATTGACATTAGGCGTTCTGTGGATGTGGATCCCAGTTGTATCTTGTCTAGAAGCGTATTTCTTACTGCAAAGCCAACACCATGTTCTTGAACATCTTCCGTACTCTTTCCTTTCCAAAAGAACGTATATAGAGATTCTTTCAGACTTCCTGAGTCAGCGAGTCTAGTTTGTTGCAGAGCTGCAATGTCAATTTTTAGCCTTGCTAGTTCTTGGTTGATGATTGCCGTTTTGCGAACATCTGATATAGCTTGCAAGTCGTTTGAAAGTCCAGTTAGCACTGTACGTACGTTCCAGCTTCCGAAGCGAAGCACTTTGTTTATAGGTTTATTGTGTGAATTCTTTGGATCAAAATTATTGACCAGTTTTCAGAATGTCTCCTATGCCCTACGCACCCAGTAAGGCAAGTGGCCAATGGCGGCACAACACTTTATTGGCTGAGGGCTGCTCAGCTTGAGGCGGGCGGTAGCTGTCCAGTGAGATGCGAAGATCTCTCCCACCGTGAGGAAGGGCCCCTAGCGCCTAAACTCTACGCCAATCGAGTTATGACTTAAAACCGGTAACTGCCCATCCCCGTGTTGCTTCTACACGTCGCATGTAGCTGGAGTGACCTCTCCAGGGCGCTAGCCTGGGCAAGATGTATGGAGAATCTGAATTGCCCAAACATTAGAACCCCCCTCTCGGTCTCACTGACATAATCCAGAGGAATGGATAGCCCAGTACATCTGGGTCAGCTTGACTGCAGCAGTTGCCAGGACAATGCTAGATATAGCAATGCCTGCCTGTGGGACTGTACTCCAGATTTTTTTTGTAGGGGTTGTCTCCCTTAGCCTTTCCTCGATCCAAGAGGCACTTCAAGGCAATAAGGACCAGCTGTGGCCGCCAAAGTACTGGGGAAAAAATCACCAACAAGAAATACCAGAGACGTGCTGCGCTGTTCCAGCAGTTGAAGAGCTATTAGTATACCCCACTGGTTTTTACCCACAAGCACTCTAGCACCTGGTAGAAATTTCTACCCAGAATGGGCACAGCCAGGGCACAGGTAGGCACATTTTGCCAAACGGTATTCGTGAGCATATCTCCCACCCCTGTTGCCCGATACATACAAAGATTAGGGTGATGAAAACATATGTATGGTCAGTACTACTTTATGGATGCGAGTGCTGGACATTAAATAAAGAAACGAAAAGGAAACGAGAAGCAGGAGAGATTTATGAGGTTTATCAGGAGAATTATGAGGATATCTTGGACAAAGAAAAAGTCTAATGTATCAGTACTAAAAGATGTTAACCTTGAAAGATCACTCATCAGAATAGTTAGACAAAGACAACTAAATTTTTTAGGACGCATCTCTCGGCACAAGGGATTACAACATCTAGCTATTACTGGAAAGATTGTGGGCAAGCGCAGTAGCGGCAGACATAGAAGAACTTTTATCGACAGTCTTAATTCATAGGTAGGACAGTTTGATACTAGTAATGAACTGATAAGGTTAGCTGAGAATAGGTTTGAGTGGAGCACCATGATCGCTAATGTCTGTTCCAGACAAGGTACCTGATGATGATGTAGCCAACAAACGCTCATATTTTCCCATGAAGTGCGAATATTAGGTCAGATTAAGGGAGCGTCATACTGTTGTCCCTGCAAATCAGAAACTTAAGTTGATCTGTAATTGGGAGGGGGAGTAGGAGCCGGGAAGAAAAAAAGCTGTGTTTTTTTAAATTATTTTATAGTGAAGTCCTCGATATTCTGTTTATTGCATGTAATAGCCCAGGTGTGAGTGATTTTAACACAGTTAAGAGATGTACGGTTCCATCAAGTCTTACACTAACAGGGAAAATTCTACTACGCAAGACATTCCGTAGTCGTCTTAAGCACAAAAGTGGGTCGGAAATTGGTGAAGAGCTGAAGCACAGGAATTGATGTAAAACCAACAATGAATAGATACATTGAACATGCACCGATAAAATATTGTCGCAAAATGTGAAGGGTATGGAGCATCGTATTCGACAAGGGTAATACTACCTTCAAGTAGTAGAGTGTGAAAATATAAAATGCTATGGTCCTTTGTGTTTCCTTACCCATACATTTTTAGCAATGGAGCTCTTGTCATCCTTATCTTGTGAGCATTTGAGGGGATTAGATGACATAGTCTGATCGGAGAGTATTAAAATGCACTGCACCCAGAAATAAACTGACCATTTTATGGTGGAAAATCCCCTTGTCTCTGTACGAATAGAGATAAAAAGGAAAGGGACAAATTTTATGATGCAGTGAGTGAACATCTTGCTGAGGATTTTCCTAAAAGAATATGCAGCGATTATGGTTTTTTTAGTGCTGTTTGAAATGCAATAATAAAACACAGCGTGGCGTTTGAAGTTATTGCATTTTGCATTTGATGATTCTTCTCACTTTATCAAACATTGGTTTGAGGCAGCAGGGGTAAGAGTCTTTGAACAGTGTGTGATAACAGGAGAAGAGTTCAAACAATAGCAAATTGTGTATGACGACCTTTAGGAATACCTTTTGACCTCTAAGAATAGGCAGTTAAAAATGATGGCTGATCCTTCACTTGTTAACTTAATAAAAGAGTTTAATTGATGCCAGTTGGAATATCATTTTATTATATCCAGTTCTCGATGTACAGAAAATAAAAGGCGCACAAAACTAATGCAGTTTTCAATTTTGATGAGAAAATGTTTATAGTGTATTGCTTGCAACAACTGTGACTGCAAGGTGCTTTACACTGTAAATGTCAAAGAGTGATGCTAGACTGTTTTGAGGCTTGAAATTCGAGTAGACAAGAAGCCTTAAATTAGATACAAGAAATTTTAAGTAGTCGTAATTCTTGATCAAAATTGAGTAACCTTTTTCCTTTCGTATCATTGTTGAAAGTAGTTTTCTTACTTTCTGAATTGTATCTATTCTTGTCATGTTAAATTTCTATGTAATTTTAGAAGTAAACCAGTTTAATTCAAATTTAATTTAGAGTTTTAACCAGCTGTAAGTTGACCGTTAAAAATGTCGAGAAGTAAAGTAAATATAGTGAGGGCGATGAGTCGAGATTCTCTTTCAACTACTACCAGTATAATTGTTCCCATTTTCCGTTTCAGTTACTGAAGAACCTGAACTGACAAAAACCTTATTATAAATCTTGGTTTGGGCTGCTAAACTCAAGAAAACAACAAGTATTTCTTTAAAATACATAGAAAATTTCAAGGTAACGTAGTATAAAAGGAAATCACTTAAACTACTAGCTGACCTGTATGTTGAAATACTCTAAGATCCTCTCTTTTATACTAACAAATTTCTTTTCCACATTCTTATTTTTCTGTAACATTTGATAGGTCAAAATCTTGCTACTACTCTTCAAATTTTGTCTCGTCGAAGACATGTGGCTTGTTTTAGTCTTTTTTATAGATATTATCATCAGAAGTGTTCTGATAAGCTTCCCTCGCTGGTACCTGCTCAGTTTGTTACCTCTTGCGTGACTTGTTTCTGTTCACGTTCTTAGCCTCATGTAGTTATCGTCACTCGATGTAATAAATCTTTCTATGATTGTTGTTTTTAACATTGGAGTACCAGAACCTGGAACTCTGGGTGCTGAGAGCTTTCCTACATCATCTGACTTGAGTGTTTTTAGCGCCAAAATTAACTACTATCTTGGCTTAACCTTTTCCTCTCCTGTTTTTTTTGTGTGTTCTTTTCTGTAATTTCTTCTTTAAGGGTTAATGACAGTATGCCTTATATGTTTCTTATCCGTAAAAAGTATAATGTACTAAAACTGGACTGAGTTCAAATAAATGAAAACAATTTTGGAGGAGCACGATGCCTGCCTGAGCCAAAATATTCTTGAGAATTATAATGCATAATTACAATGCTTTGAAGACTCTCTAAATTAAGGGGAATTTTATCTGCAATATCTGACCGATTGCATGTTATTTGTGTACATTACAGCAATGGCAACTCCTTAGTTAGTGGATCCATATCATAGCATGACTGTATGCTTTCACTGGTGCCTACATATTTTCTCCTTTATTTTTTTGACTAAATCACTTAATAATTGCAGTTAAAGATGCTACAGTGATAAAGGCAGCAGTCGGCTCCCTTTTTAAACAGTTTGTTTTAACTTTTGTGTTCTTTAATCCATAAAGCAGACAGCAGAGAAGTTTCTTGCAATTTATTTAATTATTTATTCTGAATCTTTAAAGGGATATACAAACCAATTAACTAAAACCTCTATCAACTGTGTCCCTTATCTAGCATACTTAAAATATAAAAGATAATTAAATGAACCTAAAACTCATAAAACGTTTCATAAATAAGTAAGGTAAAAGGATAAAACCTTTAAAAATTGATATCTATCACTTTAGACGTATAAAAATCAAATTCTTTATTTTCTTAATAAAGTGATTCTCAGCCTGCCTGATTCCTCTTGGAAGAAAATTTTATTAATATCTAGCAAGTTCGAGCTTTATATGACGGACATCAATAGTGACCATGTTCCTGTCGTATCATACATAAAGATGCAGTTAAAAAATGTAAAAAGGGAAACATAACATAAAACTCTAGATTATGCAGCACTGATGCATGATAAGGAAATGAAGTTACCATATGCAGTGAAAGTGAGTAATCAATATGAGATCCTTAAAGAGGAAAATGAAAATTCTAGCTGGGAAATATTTAAGGAAGCAACAATGGAAACTGGAAAAGAGATGATTCCACCAAGAAAAACTAAGAAACATAAAAAAATGGATGACTGATGAAATTCTTAAATTGATAGATGAAAGGCGATTGTACAAAGACAATGATACAAAGAAATACAATGAAATAAATACAGCGGCAAAGAAAAAATGCTTGGAAGCAAATAAAGCGTCGCTAGACAAAAAATGTGTAGAAATTGAGACATACAAAACATTGAATTCAAAGAAAATGTTTAGAAATACCAATGATATCGCTAAGAAAAAGTATTGGGCGGCAGGTGGATGTTTAGAGGAAAAGGATTGAAGTATAATCATAGAAAAAGGAGCAATGATAGAGAGTTTGACAGACTACATTTCAGACATGTTTGATGATGAGAAAGGAGACATACCGAATATAAGGAACAAATGACAGGTCCAAAGATTTTGCAATCTGAAGTTCAGGTAGCAGTTAAAAAAATGAAAAACAACAAAGCAGTCGGTACACATAAGTTAGCTGCAGAATTAATTAAAAGCATTGGTGATTTTGGCATAGTTATTCCAACGAAAGTGCTTAACTATATTTACGAATCGGGAAATATCCCTGTTGACCTAGGTAAATCCATCTTTATTACGTTGCTGTAAAGGCCACCCGCTACAGAATGTGAGCTGCACAGGACAATTAGCATTATGACTCATGTAGTGAAAATTTTATTAAGGGTATTAATGAGACAAACAAGAAACAAAACTAAATCTGAAATATCGAAACTGCAGTGTGGATTTGTAAAAGATAGCGGTGCGTGAAATGCAATATTTATAATCAGAATGCTATCAGAGAGAGCTATTTAGATGCAAGGAAACCTTTTCTTATAGTTTATACGCTGTAGCAAAATTTTCGATAATGTCAAACACGAGAAACTCTTGGAAATGCTAGACAACATCCAGATAGACGCTAAAAATGTAAGAATTATGCGAAAACCATATTGGAAACAAACAGCAGCTATAAGAATCAGTAATCAGGTAAGCGAATATATTGAAATAAAAAAGGAGTAAGACAAGGATGTGTGCTGTCACCTGACCTGTTCAACCTCTAAAGTAAGGAATATTAAGAGAGTTAGAAGATATGCCAGGATTTGTTGTAGGAGGAGAAATATTAATAACCTCCGCTATGCAGATGACACGGTTCTGGTAGCAACATCGGTAGAACAACTTCAAGGATTAGTAGATAAGGTAGTCTTAGAAACTGTAACATCTTGATTCATAACACAAAAATTAAGCAACTGAATTGGCTTTTGTTATTTCGAAAGCTTTATCACATCAGACGGTAGATTTGACAGGGAGATCAAACGACGAATTGCCAAGAGAGACCTTTTCAAAAATAAAGATCTGACGCAAACCAAAGATCACCGTATCAACAAGACTAAGGGTACTGGAATATTACGAGTTGCAGTTCCTAAACTATGGAAGTGAGACATGGACTGTTTCTAAAGAAAAAGGAAAAGAGAATCAATGCAACAGAGATACGGTTTGTGCGGAGAATAATGAAAGTACGATGGGAAAGTCATACAACGAACGAAGAAATTTTAATTAAAGCAGACACCGAAAAAGCTGATGAAAACAATTAAGAAACAGCAATTACAGTTCCTACGACATTGTATGGGAAAAGATGGCATGGAAAAGCTTGCACTTACCGCCAAGATAACAGGGAAAAGAGCAAAACGAAGACAAATGGTTATATTTCTCCAAAGAATTGCACAAGGGAGTGGGATGTCAGCGATTTGCATTATTCGATGCACAGAAAGCAGGAACGATTAACATCAACTGGTCGCCAATGTCATACGATAGGGCACAAATATCACAGGGGTCACGTACTATATACAAATCCGCAACACAGGTCACAAAGTGCAGAAAAATCAATAACAGCATATAGCAGAAAATGACACAGAAGCAATACAATAATTTTAGCCATTTTTAGAAAGGCAATTTGTATTAGCAATTCGTCTACTAGCGAATTTTTTAAAAGCAATTCTAAAATTTTGATAACTTAATATACAACAGAATTTTATAATCTTGAAATTTCGAAAATGCTTCCAAAATAATAATTTTTGAGTTAGGGACATCTCAAATTTTGGTTTCTGTGCCTAACATTATTCAGAAGTTATTCAAAGGATGGCCATTATTATAACTTCTTCTCTGGTTTAGGGAAAATCCCAAGGCTAAAAGAGTGGCTTTAGGGTTATCTTGTACCTCTTCGCTTTTGTGAACATATTTCTTTGGAATCCTAAGTTTACCGCAATTTTATTGTTGTGGAAAACGTAATAAAGTTCACGATTGGTGAAGTCTATTCTGTCGGTAGCCATTTTTATAAGCACTTCTAAATTGTTCCTTTAGAGAAAGCATGCAACAACAACGTTAAATTTTCACACCAACCTGTTCAACTGCATGAGAATTGGTAGTTTTGCATAACGGAACAATTTCACATCATCCAAAAACACAAATTTTCTTGACAATGATAAATAAGCAAACACAAATGATTTCCCAACCTTCTTTTCCCTTTTCAAAAAACAGTGCCTATGACATTACTGTTAGCAAATCAGATCTATCCTAAAAGGTCTAGTTAGGAAAATCTATACCAAATTATTTCTTGTTAATAACTGTTTATGATAAGTATGATTGCTGCTTCTACTACATTATCATTATATCTATTATTTACAGACCCCTTCCTAGATGGTTTACTGAGCAGAAATAACGGCCATCTTAAGTCTTTGTATTCTAGTAAAGCAATTAATATTAGCATTTCGTCTGGTAGACACTTTCCATTAAAGCAATTTTAAATTGTTCTTTTACAAAAACCATGCAAATATCAATGTAACATTTTCACTCCCAACCTCTTCAACTCCCCTAGAGTTGGGACTTTTGCATAACGGAACAATTTCACATCATCCGAAAGCACAATTTTTCTTGACGATGATAGATAAGAAATCACAAATGATTTTCAATCCTTCTTTTCCCTTTTCAAAAAACAGTGCCAAATCAGATCTATCCTAAAAGGTCTAGTTAGGAAAAGCAATACCAAATTATTTCTTGTTAATAACTGTTTATGATAAGTATGATTACTGCTACTACTACATTATCATTATATCTATTATTTACAGACCCCTTCCTAGATGGTTTACTGAGCAGAAATAACGGCCATCTTAAGTCTTTGTATTCTAGTAAAGCAATTAATATTAGCATTTCGTCTGGTAGACACTTTCCATTAAAGCAATTTTAAATTGTTCTTTTACAAAAACCATGCAAATATCAATGTAACATTTTCACTCCCAACCTCTTCAACTCCCCTAGAGTTGGGACTTTTGCATAACGGAACAATTTCACATCATCCGAAAGCACAATTTTTCTTGACGATGATAGATAAGAAATCACAAATGATTTTCAATCCTTCTTTTCCCTTTTCAAAAAACAGTGCCAAATCAGATCTATCCTAAAAGGTCTAGTTAGGAAAAGCAATACCAAATTATTTCTTGTTAATAACTGTTTATGATAAGTATGATTACTGCTACTACTACATTATCATTATATCTATTATTTACAGACCCCTTCCTAGATGGTTTACTGAGCAGAAATAACGGCCATCTTAAGTCTTTGTATTCTAGTAAAGCAATTAATATTAGCATTTCGTCTGGTAGACACTTTCCATTAAAGCAATTTTAAATTGTTCTTTTACAAAAACCATGCAAATA
>RDPX01000519.1:743966-755068 GCA_003991215.1 Morbakka virulenta | reverse complement strand
AGGGAACAGATAAACATCTTGCGAAAATTCCGGGCAACCATAACCTACAGGAGATACAAAAGATTGTCCTTACCAGCACCGCAAATATACTAAGAAAATCTTTGTCCACATAAAGAAACAATTTATTACAAGAACTTTTATACTTTTTGATACAATTTTTAATCCTATTTGTATTATACTTTCTTTTGTACTCCACATTTATTGAACAATTAAGTTGCTCGTAGAAACCTTTGCTTGCCTCAGGTCACTGGGTGTGACCCGGTAAGTAATTGTAAATAAACAGCATTCATAAGAAAACCGTACATAATAATAATAATAATAATAATAATAATAATAATAATAATAACAATAACTCTTTCAAATTCACTCTTTGATTTAGTCTCTTCCGTCTTGATTGTCCCAGCTCTTTTCACACCTTTTAACAGCTTTTCAGTAGAGTTCTTTACATATTGGCCAAGGCAGTTTTCTTCCCCTCTAACAGATTTCCACACCCATCAATTCCCGACCTCCTTCTCTTCTCTTCAGATACACCCTCTATCACTTTTTGGGTGAAAGGCACCATATATGGTCATGGTTTTCCTTGTTTTTCTGTCTAAGTTTTTCAATTCACTGCATTTCCAATTAATAATACCTGCTCCATATCTCAATAGAGCAACTACCCATATATTTATTGCATGATTATTCTTCCCATTCAGTTTTGATTTAAGAATCAACCTAATTCCTCTCGTGTATTCCTTTGTAATTTTCTTTTTCATTTCACTTTCCTTGATCTTATCCATTTCTAGTATTCCAAGATATGTATATCCTTTATCATCTACTTCTTTCATAATCTCTTTATTTGGAAGCTGGATTGCATCGAATTTAAAAGGTTTTCCTCGTTTGAGAATCACAACTCCACATTTCTTTAAACCAAACTCCATTCCAAAATCTTGGCTAAAAACAAAAACCGTGTTTACAAGAGTATCAATTTGATCTTCACTTTTTCCATAGAGTTTAAGATCATCCATAAAGAGGTGTTTCAACTTTAATTCCTTTTCTCCCCACTCATAAAACGCAGTAACCTTTCTAAGAAGAAGAGAAAGAGGTATCATGCTTATAATAAATAATAATGGAGAAAGACTCTCCTTCTCTATTTACATCTACATCACATAGTTCCTCTCCATTGGAAATGAGTAAGAGCCTTCACTGTTTCATGCTTCTTTCTAGAAACTGTCGAACATTTTTTCCTATTCCAAACATTTCCAGGCATTCGTTTATCAAGCTATGGGGAGTAAAGTCATAAGCCTTTTTGTAATCGATCAACGCCATAGCTAGATTCGTATGTCTCTTCTTGCAATCTTTTAAGACAGTTTTGTCAATCAACAACTGATCTTTGGTACTACGACTACCCTTTTTACACCCTTTTTGTTCTTCAGAAAAGAACTTTCGTACTTTGAGTACATCTAAATATCTTCAGCTATCATTCTTAAGAACTTACAATTTACACATTAACTTACACATTAAGGGAAGGCACGTAATAGGACGAAAGTTATCAACAACTTTTCCCTTAGCAGAATCTTTTTGGCACAAAACAGTCCTACCGTATGTCATCCAGGCAGGAATTAGTTCATTATATCAAATCAGTTCATTATAGACCTTTTTTTGATCAACTGAGTACAATCTGTTGATCCTGTACTGATCTATTCTTTGTTGATAACGGGGGATTTTGGCACTTTTAGCCAAAATTCTTTGTTTTAACTCTTCAAGTACCGTTGTTAATTCTTTCCTTTTGACTCTATACTTTGTTACTAAAAGATTAAGTTCTTCCTTGCTTTTTTTACTCAACTGTCCTTTGCGTTCTCTTTCCAAGAGATTTACGTCCTTTCTCAGTCCTTTAATAACATTTTCTTTTCGCCTTTTCCACCATGGTTCTCGTGTTTTACTCTTAAGAGATTTCTTCAGCCCCATCTTGTCTGCAACCCAAACGCTCACAGCTCTGGTAAGATTATTTGTTTGTGTAATATTGTTTGTATAGATATATTTTACCACTGCATTGGCCTTGACTGTTAATGTTTTAAAAGAACTTTTATCAACCTTTTAGTATTTCTACTTTTAGCCATTATTTCTCCCACCTCATCAATTATGGTTTGTCTTCTTGATCGGGTACAAATTTGTCAACCTCAAAATGGTTTTCATCTAACATTTTTTGGAATTTCATTATATTATAGTATATTATATTATATTTTATTATATTATATTATATTATATTATATTTTATTATACTACATTATATTATATTATACTACATTATATTATACTATATTATATTTTATTATATTATATTATACTACATTATATTATATTATATTATATTATACTACATTATATATTTTTTTTCTTGCATTCAGACTAGATCTTAAAATCTTCTTTATCCTATGAAAATATTCTTTTCTCAATAAGTCCTTCATTTCTGCACTCTTTACTTTGTCACTTTCTAGAATTCCCAAGTACTTGTATCCTTCTCATTCCTCGAGTGATTTAAGTTTTTGATCCCCAGATAGATCTACTCCATTACTCTGGATCATTTTACCTCGCTTCAGTTCTACCATAGCACATTTCTGAATCCCAAACTCTATCCCTATATCGTTAATGAATATCCGTATAGTTTGCACCAATGAATCCAACTGTCTTATATCCTTCACATATAACTTTAAATCGTCCATGAAAAGCAGATGATTCAATTTCCCTCTTTGGGGTTCCTAGTAAATAGCCTTCCTTTGATTTGTTTAATATTATAGACAAGGGGATGAGAGCTATGACGAACAAGATGGACGAAAGACTGTCTCCTTCAAAAATTCCTCTTCTCACATATACTTTTGCTACCTTTTCTCCATCTGATGTTAGCTCTACTCTCCAATGTTTCATTGTCTTCTCAAGAAATGCCTTGACATTGTGTGCAATCTTGAAAAAGGCAAGGCAGCGCATGATCCATGAGTGTGGGACCATGTCGTATGCCTTTTTGTAATCAATCCATGCGACACATAGGTTTGTCATCCTTCGCTTGCAGTTTCATAATACCATCTTAACAATCATTAATTGATCTTTTGTCCCCCGGTCTGTTTGTCCGGAAATAAGTTCCTTTCCTCTAGGTGTTGATATATTTCATCTCCTAATATCCCAGTCAACAGTTTCCACATGAGGGGTAAGTATGTCATTGGGCGATAATTCGTTACAATGGTTCCTTTTGAAGGATCTTTTTGAATCAAGCAAGCTCTACCTTTTGTCATCCACAATGGTACCTCCCCTGTTCTAAGACAATCATCCAACTGTACTGTTATGATTTCATTAAGATTACGCCAGCCTGGCATTTCAAGGTCTCGGGGAGAGCTGACAGGTGTTACACCTTACTCAAGGATGACCTGGAGGTAGTTGTGGCAAAGGGTAACCTCATTCTCCCATGTCAAAATCCAACAATCGGATGCAGTTTTATGTCAATACAGGGGGCATTCATTATTTTATATTTATTTATTATTATTATTATTATTATCATCGTCATCATTATTATTATTATTATTATTATTATTATTATTGGGGGGGGGTAAAGTCTATGCGTCCAAGTTCGTGCCCCTGGATAACCTCTCTTTGTTGAGAGGTGAACCGAATATAGACAGTCCGGAAGTATTTCTGAGTTGTTGTTTGCGAATTCTCGTGTTGTTTCAATGAGTTTTCTGAAGAAAAAACCGACTGAAGGGAAACCTGGAAGTCGGAGGGTCTCTGACGACCCGCAGGAAAGAGTTCTTATTAGAACTGGGGAAGTTTCTAGGCCGGAGGCAAGTGAAAATGTTGAAAGTTCCAAGGATGGCAGTCGCACGGAGGAACCAATGGGTAGGAAGGGGTGGAAAGGAGAGAAAAGAGGCAAGATGGGACGGACTGGTTTGTTCAAAAGCAAATGGAGCCATTTTGAAAGGAAAGTACTTTGGGAATGTTTCGTGAGGAGTGGTGGTCGAAGGGCAGATGGCTACATTGGGAAAGTTAAGGAGATGTGGGATGGGAGAGATGTCAGTGTGAGGAGTGTTGCTAGTCTTCTTTCGCAGCTAAAGCAAATTGAAGCCAATGGGTTGTTGTCAGTCGTAGAACGCGGCGAGATTGAAAGAATGGTCAGAGAGGAAGCTTTAGTTGAGGAAGAGTCCAGCGAAGGAGAAGTTGACTTTTGTATCAGGCCGGAGAGTGGTTTAGGTGAAATGGAGATAGAGAATGTCGTGGTAGCTAATGATGCTGAGGAAAGGGATTTAAGAGTAGTTATAGAGAGAGTAGATGTATGGAGAAGGGGTGACGATATGAGAGCGTTGAGTAACGATGAAAGTGGAGCCCTGGCATTGCTAAGAGAGGTGTACCATAGCGAGGATGTTGTTGAAGTACCAAGTTTGAAGGCTCAGGATGGTAGAAAAATAGGGGAGGAGGTGAAGCTTGTTGATGGATTGATGCACAATCTGGTAAGAGACAGTATGACTGTGACTGAGATTAATCGGTTACTGTATGCTGGATCATATGTGGTTGCATCCCGGTTAGGTGTGATGGGAAAAAACAAAACAGTTAGAAAGAAGAAGCCATGGTGGCAGAGGAGGTTGGAAAAGAGCATTGGCGAGTGGAGGAAAGATCTTGGACGAATTGAGGAGATAAAGCAAGGGAATAAGGTTCGTCAGGTTGTTCGTGATAGATTGAATAGGAAATATGAGCTTGTAGTGAAGGGAACGATGACAGTCAGCACAATGTTGAAGAACAAAATTTCTTCCGCTAGTGCTAAGATTAGACAGTTTGTTGGGAAAAGCCTTGCCAGGAGACAGAACAACCTTTTCAAGAACAATCAATGTCAACTCTACAAGGAGCTTAATGGCAATGGACATAAGATGGAATCCTCTGCTCCTAATGCAGATGAGGCAAGAGAGTTCTGGAGTATTATCTGGTCCGAGGAAAAGGAACACGACAAGGAAGCAAGTTGGTTGGGTGATGTGAGGGAAAAGTTTGCAGACGTAGAGAAACAAGAGGACATTATGGTGGCTCTGCAAGATGTTAAGGCAGGGATAAGAAAGATGGCAAACTGGAAAGCCCCTGGACCTGACTGGGTCAGAGGTTACTGGTTCAAAAAGTTCACCTCGCTACACTTGTCAATTGCAACAACTCTGCAGGAGTGTTTGACGTCAGGCGTGGTACCCGACTGGATGGTCAAGGGGAGGACAGTTTTAATTCAGAAAGATTCTGGAAAGGGGACAGCAGCTAGTAACTATAGGCCGATAGCTTGTCTACCATTGATGTGGAAGCTGCTCTCTGGAATCTTTGCTGAAAAGATCTACGGTCATCTTGTAAATAATAATCTTCTTCCTGAGGAACAGAAGGGATGCAGGAAGAAGTCACGTGGCACGAAAGATCAATTGATGATCGATAAGGCAATTTTGCACGAGGTCAGGGCTATGAAGAGAAACCTTAGCATGTGCTGGATTGATTACAAGAAGGCATATGATATGGTCCCTCACAGTTGGATTTTGGAGATGCTGGACATGGTTGGAGTTGCAGAGAATGTGCGGAGTTTGCTGAAAGGAAGTATGGCTGAATGGAAGACAGTACTGACGGCTAATAATGAGGTGCTTGGTGAAGTTAACATCAATCGGGGAATATTCCAAGGTGACTCCCTTTCCCCTTTGATCTTTGTTATTGCAATGATCCCGCTGAGTATTTTACTCAACAGAGAGAAGCTTGGATATTTCTTCGGTCACGGTAGGGTGTTGGTCAATCATTTATTGTTTATGGACGACTTGAAGCTATTTGGACGGAGTAAACGTGAGTTGGAGGCATTGGTCGAGGTGGTGAGGGTTTACTCTAGGGACATTGGGATGGAGTTTGGGTTAGATAAGTGTGCTGTTTTGGAAATTAGACGAGGTGAAAGGGCTGAATGTGAGGGAATCGAGCTACCGAGTGGGGAGTTGATGAAGGAGGTTGATGAAGATGGGTACAAGTACCTGGGAGTGCTAGAAGGGGCGAAAGTAATGCAGAAGAAGATGAAGGAGAAAATTGGGAATGAGTACCTACGACGTGTGAAATTGCTGGCAAAGTCGAGGTTGTATGCTGGGAACTTGGTTCGCGGCATCAATGCGTGGGCAGTTAGTGTTGTCCGATACAGCTCTGGAATACTGGATTGGTCTGATGCTGAGCTACGTAAACTTGATACCAAGACAAGGAAGATTTTAACGATGAATGGTGCTTTCCATAGGAATAGTAGTGTAGATCGTCTGTACATCGGAAGAAAGGATGGGGGTCGTGGCCTGATCAGCGTTGAAGATTGTGTGAGGCAGGAAGAGTTAGGGTTAGAAGAGTATGTACATGCTACTGAGGAGACGATTTTGGAACAGGTGGCTGGAATGATTATGCATGGAAGGGAGACAAAGAAGCATTACAAGACGAGAGTGGTTGAGGAGAGAAAGGAGAGATTGATGGAGAAGGCTATGCATGGTAGGTTCTTTCGGGAGATGGATGAAAATGCAACAGAGAGATCAGTACAGTGGGTTAAAGGTGGTTTCCTTGCAAAAAGCACAGAGGCATTTGTGTTTGCTGCTCAAGAGCAAGCATTGAGGACAAGGTTGGCGCAGTCGAAGTGGGATGGTGGTGTTAGTCCTATGTGTCGCATCTGCGGAATTGAATCTGAGTCAGTTTGGCATGTTGCGTGTGGGTGTAAGGTACTGGCTCAGAAGGAGTACAAGAGGCGACATGATAGGATGGGATTGAGAATATATTGGGAGCTGTGCAAGAAGTATGGGTTGAAATGTGCGGGGAAATGGTTTGAAGAGGTGCCTGACAAAGTTAGAAAGAGTGAAGATGGTAGGTTTGAAGTTTGGTGGGATAGATCAGTGGAGACAATGCAACAGGTGGAATCTAATCGTCCGGATGTTGTTGTTGTTGACCGCACTAAGAAGAGATGGCTGGTTGTAGATTTTGCTGTGCCTTCCGATCGAAATGTGACAGCTAAAGAAGAAGAAAAGATCACTAAGTATTCTCCCTTGGCCCAACAAATCCGAAAGTTACATAGTGTATGTACCAGCGTTGTCCCAATCGTCGTGGGAAGCTTAGGAGTGGTGACGAAGCGCTTGGAGCGCAGTTTGAAAGAGTTGGGCATCCCTGATGTCTTGGGTGGACTCCAAACATCTACCATTATTGGAACTACCAACATATTGAGGAAGGTGCTTAACCTCTAAAGCTACTGGTCGGTAGCCGGGGTTAAGTTTTCCCGTCCGGCAGGTGAATACCATCTCCCTGTGCGGGCTGTCATGCTGGACATGAACTTTGTTTATTATTGGTGTTGGTAGTGGTGTTGGTGTTATTATTATTATATCGCATATCTCTCTGACATAAATGGTTCTGTGTGCACTTTTTCTACAAGACACGAAAGGTCCCTAGCAGTCCTCATTAAAAGCGTACCGAGTCAAAAGTCTCCTAACAATTATTACGGTTCCTTGCAATGACCTTTTTTGTACAAACAATGATAAGAGAATCACCTAGCTTTGTTAGGTGGTTTTGAAATTTCTCTTGCTATTGTTACCAGGGCACCAGGTAGAAATATACAGATATGTTTTACGGACAAAAACACATTTTTTAGCGAGTCAGCAATTCTGTATTGTTTTATTTCAATTATCAATTATGATACAAAAATATATCAATTACTTATACGAATTTTTTTAATTTCGTTTATTTTTCTTGTATAATTAATCATCATTATATGATATTATTAATTGTAGCACATATCCTTAATAATAATAATAATAATACATATATATATTGTTTTTCTTTTTCAGCTTACAAAACTGTGAAGTAAAAGTGTGTATAATATCGTAAATAAGTGTGATTTGAAATTAGCCATCGTAGAAATCAGATTCTTATAATACCTTACCAAAATTCAAATGTTGGCTGACCCTTCTTCAACCTGGGATCATTTCATATCTCAAAAACATTCACATTTATCAAAATTGCGGGTGTGATAACATCCGATATCCTGGTACGCAAACTCAGACAATTTCCGTAACAGAAGCAATGAGACAAGTTGTCCCTACAGTATTGTAAAGCTTGAATGAACTGAATCTGGCACGTCGCGAGCTTTTGAGAAAATTCACATCAAAATTTTGTTTGGATACCTAAACCCTGAAAAGCAGGCGATCAAATCAGTTTGAGTAAGTATTTTTATTTATTTCCTAACGGTCTCTTGCGCCAGCTGGCCTGTAGTGCAGCAGGGAAGGTCCTCCATATATATGTCTGCTCTCGGCCACCTTCAAGATGGTGCCCTGGATGTGGTTCGGGTCATTAATCCATTTTTTATGCCACTCATGCAGGTTTTACTGTGTCATAAAAAGTCATTACGTTCCAGAATTCTATCCAGGCTCATATTTTGTTTCAGGGCTTTCGTCTTCCAGTCAGCAACTTTCTTTCGGCTTTCACCACTGTCATTCATACGAGTTTCCTCAGAGAACTCTGAAAGCCTGTCAAAGTCAGTAGCCTTGACATCGTCTGCTGGTGTTGCACTAGCATAAATCTTTTTACGAGTAGGCAATGCTAGTCCCTCGTTTATCCCTTCTTCTTTATTATCCGGACCGGCCACGGCGAAGATATAACTATTCCATACTACCATAGTGATACTAAAACGTTGAGAAAAAATCGCCAATTTCAAATAGAATTCTTGGCATAATTTGTAAAAAATTAACAATCCTATTGAACAATAAAGAGACGGGCAAAGGTTCAGCTAATCAGTTATCAGTCAAGAGTACTGATAACAATCATGAATAGTGACAAGGAAGACTATTTATTGATCATAAATTCTCAATACTACTTGCTAATATACGTAACATTTTATTACCTGAAGCGTGAGATACAATTCCTAGCAACATTGTAACAAGACGAAGGGTTGCGAGTTGTTCCTTGTCTTGCAGGCCTAGAAAAATGTTATGGAAAGAGAACAAAAGTTGGTTAAGAAAAACAATAACCGTGATTGCAGCAAGTATGATAGCAAGATGTTTTCAGGGTTTTAGCCAAATGAAGTATTTGAATACAAGTCCTCGATGTTTCAGAGTGAGTTTGTTACGGTTTTCTAACTAAAAGGCACTCTTAAAACCATGCAAGGGCTAAATATAAATCCTGTATGCAATACAAAACTGAAAAAAACATTTTTCTCAACTTTCTACGTAAAATTTAATATACCATTCTTTTTCAATGTATTGGTATCAGTATTTCAATTTAGTTACTAAGTTAAAAATGTAAATATCACCATTAAAATCACGCTCATTTCAATTGAACGTTTTTTTAGCTAGCACTCCACTATACCAAGGAATAGTGTAATAGAACACAATTCAAGCTAGTAATTATCAATATGGAACACCAAGGGAGGGTCAAGAAAACGCGCCACTTTTTGTGATTGGTTAATGAAAAGAAAAGGAACCACTAAAAATCCGCCATGTTTTGTGACTGGCTGTCTAAAACAAATTGATGTTCATAAACAAATTCTTGTCGTTTACAAAGACGAGTGGTGATAGTTGAATATGAATTTTCTTCAATGTTCTTAAATATAAGGCAGACCTAGGTCTGCAGTTTACTTTAAACTGTCTCAACTCGAAATTTTTACTGCATTCAGGGTTTATCAGTAGATGCTTTTTGTAATTTCATCTATTTCTCTTGATATAAAGTCGTCTTTAAGATTGATCGATAGGATAAAGCAACATATGCCTAATGTTGGGAGAAAATTAAATTGTGTCAATCGAGTTCAGCCAAAAAGACAGCGCAGGATTGTAAACAAAATTGTTAATTGTGATTCGGTTATTCCATAGAGCTTCCCAAATCCTGTTAAAAAGGGCATCAAAAAGTGGCTCAGATACCCCCAAACTATCCAGAATGGTATTGGTTTCCCATAAAGACAAAAATCAAATTACCATGGCACTATTTGAACGCTAGCGTGCAAATGCAACCATGCAATTTTCGCTTCAAGGAAAATTCTTTCCTTATTTACAAAGGAGATCTTGCCTACCAAAAAGTGTAAGTATGGTTGCTTATGAGTTTAAGTGCCAGTGTGATGTAAAGTACATAGGCCGTACGTTCTTAAGAATGATCGATATAGTAAAACAACGCATTTGGTGTTTACAGTAAAAAATGTTGTGTTAAATGAATTCAGCCACAAAGACAGTGCAGGACTGTACACAGAAGTGTTAATTGTGAATTGGCTATAGCATACCAGCTACTATTGAACTGTGAATGCAGGAAAAATTTAGAGCTAAAACAGTTTAAATCCAGCTCAATGCAAAAATATTTTTCCCTTTTCCAAATTTTAAATGCTTGTTATTTCTATATTCTGTATTTACTAGACGGCGTGTGCAGATTAAAAAAGAAAACATTCAAGCACTTTGAAAGGGTTGAAAGAGTGTCTCTTCAAATGATAGGTCTTTTACACTTTTAGAAAAAATGTAATACACATTTCAAAACAATTGGTATACTGATACTTGGTAAAAAAGGCATTGAATTGGTTATCTTTATTTGCAACAAATTAGCAAATGCAATCTAACCCCCCCAAAAAAAACCCTACAAAAATCTCACCTATGGAGTCTCCTAAATAGCGGGTTCCTTCCGCTATAACTTTATTTATACCTTCTTCGGGTGTATTTTTATAACAAGTCCCCTCGTACCGCCAGTAATATAAAGATCCCTGACGTTTATTCAAATAATTATTTTAGGAATTGATTCAAAGGAGTACACTTCTAATTTTATTTAAAGTAACTATTCTAATACTTCTATTCAAATTGGATACAGGAGAAGTTGTCTAAATGCTGGACTGCTTATATATATATATATATATATAAAGCTTTCGATTCGGTTATCCGTATTAAAGTGCTCAATACATAAATGCAGAGCGTAATATAAGATATGATAAGTTGGAAAGAATAAAAAAACTACACTACTAGTTTTTTTATTCTTTCCAACTTATCATATCTTATATATATATATATATATATATATATATATATATATATATATATAAGGGGTGTCTAGCTTAGAGCGAGGTCGATTGAGCTAATAGATCAATCACCGGCTCTTCGCTTTAA
>RDPX01000519.1:712867-742148 GCA_003991215.1 Morbakka virulenta | reverse complement strand
TGTTGTCAACATTTTCAAAATAAAATTTCATACTTTGTTGAGCTGGTGTATTTTTATTCAACCGTAAAACATGTCCAAGTATTTTCCATCTGGCTTTCTTGATTTCATTACTTATTGATATTGCATCACTCATTTCATATAACGCAGCATTCGACACTCTGTGTCTCCAATTATGTCTCCAAATTTTTCTTAATTGCTTTCTATGGAATGCATTCATTGAATCCTCCTCCTTCTTTGTCATCCCCCAGGTACCAGAGTTATACGTTAATACAGGTTTGAGTAGCACATTATATAATTTTAAACGCTTCTTGATATGTAATTTACCATTTCTAATCCAAATTTGTTTCAAATTTTATTTGCTTTCTGGTACAAAAATCATTTTCCGGTTAACTCGTACATTGTCTATAACTCACCCGAAAGGGAAGCTTGAAATGCTCTGCAAAAATCTCTTGCCTCTATCAATTCAGCAAGAAGCGGCTCCACCTGAAGTGAAGATAGAAACTTTTGATACGAATAAGCCAAAAACAAGGAAGTTGAAGGTTAAATATACTTGCCATTCTGGAAGTCGTTTAGAATGCTGGCTCAACCTTGTTTATATGATTGGGACGAGAAATTTAAGTGAAAGAGGTGATTGCAAAAATGATCTGGGCAAATTTATGCGTTGATAGGTCAGAGAAAAATGTCCAACTTCAGTGAAAAGCAAAATTGCAAACAATAAAAGTCCCTTTGAAGGGCACCGTCTGAGCCCCAGTTACAGGGGGAGAATGGAGTCAAAACCAAAAAACAATTAGGTCTAAATTGTATTTCATATTTAACTAACTGAATTCAAACACTTAATACTTATTAAAACACACCTCATAACCTAAAAAACACTTCCCATTAAAACGTTCAAAAGTATCGTAATATATTTTTGTAAGTAATTCCAGTATGACGAGATTAGATGAGAGATTAGATGAGAGACTAAACCTTGTTTGATAATACATTCAGCAGACACCCCAGAATAGGGACCAGCAGATAATTAACAAAAAAAATTAGATACAAGAACTATAAAGTATATTAGAAACAATGTCGCTTAGTATTAGATTCATGTGGCACCTCAAAATAAGGACCTTGATATAATTTTCAACAAAAAACCATGTAAGAACTATAAATTATATCGGAGACCATATTTTGTTTACTATTAGCTTTAACCGGCACCTCAGAATAATGAACTGCATATCTTCTTCTTTCTCTTTCGGCTGCTCCCGTCAAGGATCGCCACAGCGGATCATGCATCTCCATTTAGTACGGTCCTCAGCGTCCTCTCTTCTCACTCCCAACGCCCTCATGTCCTCTTCAATTGCATCCATGTAACGTCTCCTTGGTCTTCCTCTTTTTCTCCTCCCAGGCAGATGCATCTCTAACATTCTTCTTCCGATATAGTTCTCTTCCCTTCTCATCACATGTCCAAACCATCTAAGACTTGCCTAAGGAACTTAAAGAACTTAAGGAACTGCACATAATTTACAACAAAAATACATATGACAAACTTTTACGATTATTAACCAATTATGGGNATGCATCTCCATTTAGTACGGTCCTCAGCGTCCTCTCTTCTCACTCCCAACGCCCTCATGTCCTCTTCAATTGCATCCATGTAACGTCTCCTTGGTCTTCCTCTTTTTCTCCTCCCAGGCAGATGCATCTCTAACATTCTTCTTCCGATATAGTTCTCTTCCCTTCTCATCACATGTCCAAACCATCTAAGACTTGCCTAAGGAACTTAAAGAACTTAAGGAACTGCACATAATTTACAACAAAAATACATATGACAAACTTTTACGATTATTAACCAATTATGGGGGACAATATGCGGCTTCTAGAAGGAAACGTAACTTACAAATGATGAAGGTTATTAAAAGGAAACCACCAGGTATACAGGAATAGATTAGCTTACTGTTTGCACTAGTCAAGCGTCGTTACAAAAATTGAAACAAATAACAACCCATTTCTATAAGGTGTATACTTAAACAAACCTTTCTTCACAACCACAAGGTATCATAAATTTGTTCTATTGGTTACCGCTGAGGGGGCTATAATGAATGTAAGGTCAACCCGACCTTTGAATATTATCCCCGCCACTAACATTAGGGGTTTTTAGAGGTATTTTTAGAGAAATTCATTTTGATATTATATTTGTATTTAACTAACAATGTAAAGTATCAGTTTTTATCCTTTAAGACTGTCAATTTTATCTTGTGACAAATTGATTCATACATACATGATGATTGCTGCATCTTTCCAGATGATTGCCGTCATCTTGAGTTCTCTCCATGCCGTCGTCCATGCCATCTTAGATGACTCTGCGGTCCTGCTGTAGGTTTGCACACTTTGAAGCAGATGTGACATATAAACTGAGTAATATCCACTGGGTTGACTGCTTCTTGAGGCTGAAGGGCATTCTTATGAACAATCATATGTCTTTTCAAACCAGCAGTAGACTTGCAAACTTTGCTGCATATTACACAGGTTGTTTGGTCTGGCCTAGTAGGTACAAAGTTGGCCTGAACAGGAGTTTGATGTGACTTAAGGTGGTTGACGTAGCCAGCTTTTGACAGTAGCACTCGCTCACAAGTGTCGCATTTCCAGCTCTGTTTGTTATGGTTAAGACCATCAACTAATCCTTTACGAAGCTCTCGCTTCAGATTTTTGTGGGCCTGCTTTCTTTCCTCAAGAGCATCACAACTTTCACGTACAAGCTTTCGCCACTCCGGCCTTGGCATTATAAGTTCTTCCCACATGTCAACGTTGATTTGCAGGGCATTCAAATTGTTCTTTGTGCAGTCCCTGAACCTCTTCTTAGGCTTATGTTGAGGGCGCTTGCCATTTTCCAACTCCCCATAAAGAAGTTGTTTCAGCAGCCTACAATCTTCCATTCGAACCACGTGGCCCACCCAACGCATGTGAGATCTGATTGCAAGGGTCTCGATACTAGAGCAACAAGCTCTCACAAGGACCTCAGTGTCGGGTACCTGGGCTTGCCACTTGATGTTTAAGATACATCTTAAGCATTTTTGGTGAAACCGTTCAAGCCATTTAATGTGCCTTTGATGCAGTGTCCATGTCTCCGATGAATACAAGAGCGTGGTTAGCACACAGGTCTTGTAAACGCAAATTTTTGTCTTATTTGTGATGCCATGGTCAGACCACACTCTATTCTCTAACTTTCCAAATGCAACAGCAGCCTTTTGACTTCGTCTGTGGATTTTAGTATCAAGAGAGCCATTCCTTGACAGAGAACTTCCAAGGTAGACAAACGAATCGACTACTACTAACCTAGCACCATAGACCATGATGTTCGATTCTACGTATGGCTGGCCTGGAGCAGGAGTGAGCATCACCTTTGTTTTAGACAGACTGATCTTTAGACCAAAGGCAGTGCAGGAGGCAGCAAATCGATCCATTATGTACTGCATATCAGCTTCCGTGTGCGACAAAAAAATAGCATCGTCTGCATACAGTAGCTTTTTAACTAAGACATGATGTAGCTTGGTCTTGGCATTAAACCTTCTAAGATTAAAACAACGACCTGTGGTTCGAAACCTTAACATGATCCCCTTATCACAATCTTGAAATGCGTGAGCATGTAGAGCAGCAAATAATATAGAGAAAAGAGTAGGTGCAGGAATATCAACGTGTTTGACACCGTTGTCAACTGGGATGTCATCAGACAACTTTCCATTAAAGGAGACTCGAGCTTTCATGTCCCTGTGCAATTCCTTGAATATTCTAATAAAGGTTGGAGGACACCCAACTTTCTCTAAAATCAACCAGAGAGCATCCCTGTTCACGGTGTCAAATGCTTTAGTCAGATCCACAAACACTTGATACAGCGGCATCTGTTGTTCAATGCATTTTTCCTGGATTGCCAAAATCATATCCATAGTCCCTCTGCCAGACCTAAAGCCACTTTGTAACTCTGGAATAGCATTAGGACAAATATCTTCCAACAGCCTGTTTAATAGAAGTCGTGACAGAACTTTCCCAACAGCTTCCAACAGCGTGATCCCACGGTGGTGGTCACAGACATTCTTCTGTCCCTTTCCTTTAAAGAAGGTCACCAAAACACCATCAATCCAATCCTGTGGAACAGGAGCACCTGCCCAGATCTCTTTAACAAAACTAAGAATAGCATCAGCAGTATTCACACTTCCAATTTTAAGAAGTTCCACTGGAAGACCATCTAAACCAGGTGCTTTGCCACTGCTGACTTGTGCGGTGGCTAACTGCACCTCATCCTGACTTGGCAAACGATCCATTCTGAATATGACGTCACATTGTGGGAGGCTATCGATTACAACAGCATCCACTGCTGAGGGATTGTGAAACACATCAGTAAAATGCTCCTGCCATCTTTCCAAAATCGTTTCTGGACCTTTAATGACAACAGAACCATCTTTCGACATGAGCGGACGTATTGAAGAGGTAGGGGGACCAAATACTTGGCGCAGGAGTCCATAAAATTCTTTCGAATTCTTTGTATCAAACGCCCTTTGGATCTGTTGTGTTACATTCATCCACCATTTGTTTTTCATTTTTCTTAGCTCACGTTGCAATGTGACTTTGACCTCTTTGTATTGTCGCGAATTAGTTGCATGATCAGAATGATTTTGACGAAGTAAAGATTCATAAATAGCTTGTTTAGTCATCAGTAATTGATTAATTTCAAGATTGTTGTCGTCGAACCAGTCACAGTTCTTTTTCCTTTTGAAGCCAAGAACTTCAGCACCAGCAGAATAAACCTGAGTCTTGAAATTCTCCCACGTGCCATCAAATGCAAGATTATAAAGCTTATCCACCATACTCTTTTGAACTTCAGGAAACTTTAACTTGGCGACATAAATACGGCTAGGCACCTTAATGCCATTATGACGAACTTTCTTACGGATGCGTAGATTAAACTTTTCTCTCACCAACTTGTGATCAGTGTCACATTCAGCACTGCGCATGACGCCAACAGTATATGCATCTCGAAGGTCGCGTTTTCGAGTAATGATGAAGTCAATAAGGTGACCATGCCTTGAACGTGGATATATCCAAGTAGCTTTGTGCTTGAGTTTACGGTGAAAAAAGTGTTACAGATAGCAAGATCAAATTCTGAACACAGCTCTAGTAGCTTAAGGCCATTAGCATTCATGGTACTGATTCCATAGCGGCCAAGAGCACATATATATATATATGTATATATATATATATATATATATATATATATATATATATATATATGCCACTGCCCTGGTGCCCAAGCCTTTAAATGTTTCTCACAATGATAGGTCTTAATTACAGTATCTAAAGGGTTGTTCAAAAAATATTTTGACGCAAGGGTGACAAAACCGCGCAATAACATTAGCTGGTCATACTTTTAAACCTCGATTACATCAGTGAATTGTAAAAAATATGTTGTTCGGACTCATATGCCAAAAAGGTCACCCAATTTAAAGTTAACCTACGGTCCTTGACATCACTTTTAGGTGCACTAACCTGGAAATAAACACTGCCTACCAAAGTCATAGGCTGCCTTTTGGCAAGGCATAGAAACGGTAGCAAACCTGACAAGATTAAAGTAAAAGCGTTGGCAGCTGTATCTAAGGAAAAGGCAAATAAAAATAATTTCAACTCTACCCAATTTCATGTAAATAAAAAAAATGAGAGTACAGGGGGTCTTTCGAGCCTTGGTAGTTATTCGCAGCAGAAATCGCAACAAAGAATGCCAAATAATTATTGCAAAGGATAATCTGAGTACATGATTCCAGTAAAGACCGACAAAGACAGCAGAACGAATGAGGTGGAAAACTTCGACAGAACCAAACGACAAAGCATTTCATGGTAAAATGAAGTGGAAATTCAGAGATATAGATATCCAAAGGAAGAGGTCTGAGCGCCTGTTGCCAAATTTTGAGTAAAATGAGACGGTACCCTATGTCCATAAATGTATGCCTAACAGGAAAAATGAGTATATTTGTAATCGCAGATAAATAGAGTATAGTGAAAGCAGCCGATGCGAGAGTAATAAATTTAAGGAATAAAAACACTTTTCTGTGAATGGGATCAAGTGGAGCTGGAAGAGCTATTTGTGATAGTAAATGAAGTAAATATGGTAAAGTAACATTTGCCTGGGTAATTAATTTATGGGACAGAAACACTTTTTTTGTGAATCAGAACAGGGGAAGATGGAAGAGGCATGTGCTATTGAATCCATAACAACAGGTACAGATACTCCGTAAGGCGTATAGGGTTGGTTCGTGGCTGAACCAGTGGTAGCACCGTTCAATACCATTTACTATGTATAGTGACAGTAATGGGGTCGGTTTTAGTGTGCCAGTAACTATCCAACATGACCTGTCCAGCTTTGGGTCACTTTTTGTAAATAGCATTATCCTGACTAAATCCTTCCTCTGTCTGTCTGTCTGTCTGCCTGTCACTTTTTGGCCTCCCTTCTCAATTTTGTTAAAGTAGCTCATACTGTCTCGTGTACACAGTGCTCCACGACTTTTTCTCTTCGTACTATTCAGCAATTTACTTTTCTCGTTCTTATTTGTGGTTTTTTCTTTTCTAACTGATATAAGCATTCATCTGTGGCACCATATTTCCAGGGCCTCGAAGCTTTTTCTTGCTTTATCTTTTTATTTCTTTGTGACATGAAGACGGTCTCTGGTTATTGATTTCCGAGAACTCTTCAGTTTCTTTTGTGTTCTCACGTCGGATATGGGGAGATGAAATACCGACTACTCTATTTAGTGATGGTAATGGAGTCAGTTTTAGTGTGCCAGTAATTATCTGACATGGTCTGTTCAGCTATGGGTTTACTTTTTGTGAATGCCATTACCTTGACCATACTGGTGGACAGTACTCTGGGGTCGAAAAAGACAATGCTATAGCAATCGTAAGTAAAATGCATACCTTTGGAAAACCCAATAACCCTTCCCCCCCCCACCCCAATGAAATGCAGGCAGTTCCACTTAAATAAAGAAAAAACTGCCGTCACATTGCTTGGGATGCCAAAAGTGACTTCAAAGAATGGTGACATATTCCAATTCAGAGGTCTCATCTTTTCCTCATTAAAAATAAACAGTTCAGAATAATATACAGTATATATTGAAAACTAATAATTATAATAGTCCCTAAATATTCTTGCCTAATACGGATCACAAAATAAACTCATACATTCAATGGTATAACTTGGAACTTCGTGTCTCTTACATTACTTTGTATCAAGCCAAACTAATAAAGCCTAGTTGAAAAAGACGGATTATTAATACTGCATATTAATGTTTTTCAGCTGTTCTGATGATAGTGATGAATCATATTACTGCTTTTATAAACAGGATAAGTTAATGGTTAATATGAAAAGTAAATTGATAATCACAAATACGTTTACAGAGTTAATGCATGAATTGGCCTACAAAAGGGTTACGACGAGGTAAAAATGGAATAAAAAAAGGTGGTACCAAAGGAAGGGGGTACAGAGGCTTAATTTCTCATAAATTTGCATAATTCAACAACTTTTAGACTCTATTTCCGTTCAGCCAATTACCAATGTCGTCATTCTGATCTTTACCCTAACTTGCGCTTTTTATGTTCTTTTCGCCTACTGCTTGTGTAAATTAAGAATTATAAATTAGTTAGAAAAGTGCTTTTGTCAAAGCAAGAACTCTGTCAGGATTGAAGAGGTATGAAAATCTTGTAATTTCTGTAATTAATTGATTTAGAAGGATAAATGTTTTCCTTTCGAATGTAATTAACTGATTTTCAGTCTGCACAATTTTATAGTAGACAATTTCAATTAAATTTGATAAGTTCCCAGCTCCTAATTAACTGCGGTATTTTGTCTTAACTATTCCCATTATTTTGTCATTTTAGATTTAAATCAAGTGTTATTTTCATGTCTTTAAGTGTACCCATTGTATAACCGATCAAGTTAGGAGTTGTGATTCACAGAATTGCTCCTCGGTAGTTTTTAATTGTCAAATTTATCTGACTACTTGCGTACGACGCTAGTTCGTTGTTTATTAGTAAGGTTATTTAAGCGGAACCTACACGGGTAAGAAGGGGCAAAAATGGATAACGGCAAAAAGCGAATAAAAAAATAACAGAATTGTACTTACAACACTCAAAACAGTTGTCTGCATATCACTGTAACAGGGCAAGTTGGTTTTCTTGTAGCTACTAGGCATGAAGCTAATAAACAGGTAAAAATTGTATAAAGTGGGTACTAATGTACTTAAAAAATACGCACAACACTACATAATAAAAATGTAAATCTTTGAAACAAATTAATGTTTACAAGTTGTAAGCTGAGAAACAACGCATAGAAATTGAGGACATTCAGGGATTGAAATATTACAATTATTATTCAAAGCTTGAAATTTCCAAACCAAATAAAAATCAATCACAAAGAGTAATGAGAAAGCAACAACAACAACAATTACTACTACTACTACTACTACTACTACTACTACTACTACTATACTATTACTACTACTATTACTATTATTATTACTATTATTACTAATACTACTATTACTATTACTGTTGCAATTTCTATTACTACTATTATTACTCCTACTACTATTACTATTATTATTATTACTATTACTATTACTGTTACTATTACCACTACTATTACTATTACTATTACCATTACTACTACTACTACTACTACTACTATTACTACTATTACTATTACTACTATTACTACTACTACTACTATTACTACTACTATTACTACTACTATTATTACTATTTCTACTACTATTACTATTATTATTACTATTATTACTAATACTACTATTACTATTACTGTTGCAATTACTATTACTACTATTATTACTTCTACTACTATTACTATTATTATTATTACTATTACTATTACTATTACTGTTACTATTACCACTACTATTACTATTACTATTACCATTACTACTACTACTGTTACTACTATTACTACTATTACTATTACTACTATTACTACTACTTCTACTACTACTACTACTACTACTACTATTACTACTACTAATACTACTACTATTATTACTATTTCTACTACTATTACTATTATTATTACTATTATTACTAATACTACTATTACTATTACTGTTGCAATTACTATTACTACTATTATTACTTCTACTACTATTACTATTATTATTATTACTATTACTATTACTGTTACTATTACCACTACTATTACTATTACTATTACCATTACTACTACTATTACTACTACTACTACTACTATTTGCTATTTGCTTTCAAAACCTCAAGTGACGGCATAACAGATTTAATGAATAAACTGTAAAAGTAAAACTTTGTCTTGGTCTAACTCTAAACTGTCTAACATTTATTAAAAATGAAACTAACTAATCGAAAACGTTCTTCTCAAAAAGAACAAGTAGTTACCACTTTAAGTTATGCAAAGAAGTAACATGTGGTTGCCTAAAAAAGGTTTTCCTTCAACTGTCTATTAAAGTTTGATTTAAAAAGTGACTAAAAATTCGCAGAAAAATAAAATAAACTTAAAATAAATTCCGTCGTTAAAGTAAACATCTGAGAAAAAAATTCCACTAAACAGCTGCAAATTAGTGGTTAGTACAACTGAAAAGCATGCAAATCTTTCGAATAGCCTGGATGAGCTAAAATTTGGAATCCCTCGAAAACGGACACAGAATGGTTCAGGGAGAGTATGCTGCTCAATATATTCGGGATGTGTGGGGATGTGAAGGGTGTGCTGTGGTCATTTTAGTGAGCAATAAAGTTGTGCAAAAAATACAAACTTCAAGTAACCTATAATAGCCATTAGTTTGATCACTCATCTGCGAAAAGGATTAAAACTTTTAGCTGTTTGTGAAAAAGACGTAATTTCAAAACGTATTTCATCCCAATAATGTTGACTGATGTATACAAATTACAACATAAATGCGAAAGTACACAAATATATACACAGTTATTTCCTGAAGACAATTTTCTTTAAATGGCAATATTTTATCAGAAATACGAATTAATATGCAAAGGAATAAATCACATTTTAATATCTAAACAATAGGTATAACACTAACCTTATCAAGGTACGTAATAGGTCAAGAATGGACTCCGTTGCCTTCCCATACAATTCATCTTTTGTTTCCTGTTCAAATAAAATTACGCACAGTTGAAAGAAGAAAACATACTAACAAACTGTTAATGAAATAAATAAATATAAATATCATAATATCATTTTTACTTAGGGTCAAATCTTAAACAAGAGAGCTTACATCCCTAATTGTAATGCATTTGTGTTTTTGCATTAATTGCATTAATATATATACACTGTTCACTGTTCAACAGTCAATCAATGAAGCTTGAAACAGTCCGAATCGTGACACACAAAAGTCTCCAGTCAATTCCTGCCAAAACATTATGATGTGGCAATGCTGGCCATGACCACACCCATAAAGAAAGAACAATGGTCACGGCGAAGGAATTAGTGGCAGCTTGGTGCATGGTAGGTGATTGTGCCAAAGAGCAAAAGGGAATGGCACCTGATCAGTACTATCTAAATGGTCAATGGTCAAAATCACACAGTTCAGTTAGGAAACAACTACCCGCAACTGTAATGGTGGCTTGGGCATCTGCATTATTCCGCTAACGAAGGGTTTATGACTACTCAAACTCGCAGTAATTCATAACGAATCTTTTATAACGCGCGTTATCAAAGGGTGCGTCTAGCGGTGACGAATAAAGCTCTGATCCTTGAAAAGTATACTACTGAACCTAGACAAGGACCAAAACCAGACCTACCAAAAAGCAAGAAAATAACCAGTGTCTCAATCTTTAATCTCTGAACCCTAAAGAGCGAATATGAAATATCAGAAATGATAGCACCAGCCATCCAGCACAAAATTATTAGCAAATGTATTCAGGAACACATGATACTATTAGAATGGCCTTGAATAAAAATATCATGAATTGGGTTAAAAATACGTTTAATAACAGAATCATCATAAAAAAAAGACTTGGCACAGCTCCACTGATGGAGTTGGGCTACTAATGAGCTTAGTCCAACAAGGTTCATATTAAAAGAATAGAAACAAAACATTTCACGTATTCTTGTTGACAGTTTCAATGAAAGCGTTATTTTCTGTTTCATTCCTATTAATGTATCCGATTAGCAAGGTACCATAGCTTTTTTTATTAATATGTCATTCCTTGTTCGCACCATGTCTAAATATAATCCTCTGATAAAAGCTACTGACTTCAGTATTCACCCATGTCACAATCCGCTGAAAAAGTTTACTATTCACACAGAAATCAGCATTTCAGGCCAGAAAACAAACTATATATCATTGTTACCCAATAAAAAGAAATCTTAATCATCATAATAAATTATTATGCAGAGGGGGTTGTGGGCCATTTGTATATCTTCGACCTCGCCTATATTCAACAAGATTTTCTGGTGTCTAAAACTTTTAGATGTTTGCCCTTTACATGCATATTAACATATATCATGGGCAACTTTCAACTCAATACGGGAGCCATTGCGTATGAACGAATAGGTCTACGACGAATTGTGGGGATCATGAATGGTTACAAACGTTTAGAATAAGCTATTCTATGCGTAGTGGTTTTAAACAATTAATATAAATACATAAAAGCAGCTGCAGGATTCAAAAATTAATGTCCAGCAACTAGTAGAGCACTATAGCAGATACCAACACAAATGAAACGGTTGTACGTGTCTGGTTTGCCATGCCAGTTCTTCAATTTAAGCTCCTTCTTTATTACAGCAATACAGTATCCAAGTTGTGTTTTCTCTAAAAAACCCAGATGAATGCCTGCGAAACAGGTTTTAACAAAAATGAATCTGATTTGTACGGCAATATTTGAGTTATTAAGAAACTGCCTTGTCTCTTTGGAGCTTTTTAGTCTGTTTTCTTATCTACCTGTTTCTAACAGTTCATCCTGGGTCTTTTATTCCTGGTACCCCTGAGAAACAATAGGCCCATGTTTGTCTTTAACAGATCCCATCTATGAAAGCCCCAAAAGGAAGCAACAGATAAAAAAAAGAAAAACAGAAAGCAGGCAAGGCACCATAAAATGGAAGACATATGGGTTGCCCTCCAGGGTCTTCCATGGTAAGGTCCTTTCTCTTGGGTTGATCTAGAACCAGTGCTAAATGATTTTCCGACCAACGAAAGACCAGATTTCTACACTTCACCTTAGCCAAAAGAAAGAGAAGCAGTACTTACTAAAGTAGAGATAAAAAAGACCATAACACGAGCTGTCCAGGCGACGGTCACTGTAATACGTTGAAGTGAAAGAAAACTGAGGTAGTAATGTGAGAGAAGAAGACCTAACAAAAACTAGTGCAAGGCAGATTGATACTGGTGATCATTCACGATAGAGAAGGAATCCACCAGCCAAACGCACGCTGGAACCGAGCAAGATTAAAAGAAAAAGATGCAGGAAAAAAAAAAGGAAGAAGGCAGAGACGTACGAATATAAATTGGGGTAAGAGAGGGCGGAGAAGGAGAAGGAGGAGGGGAAAGAACAGGGGAAGCAAGAGAAGGAAGGGAAGGAAATCAGAAAACAAACGACGGTGAGCTATCAAGAAACCTTTATAATAACACCCTTGCTAGATTAACATATACACCAAGGGCTATACCAACCACTCCAACTTTTACCAAAAAATTCACTATTTCTGTAGGTAATCATGAGCAGGTTTCCCTGGTTTTAAGATTTGGCTAATATTTTTAGTGGCGAAAACAAATTTTTAAGTTTTACTACGATGCGGCATAATGCGAAAAACTCATAAAGGGATTTAAAAGGGGAATGCTGGCAACATCTATTCTGATTTCTTTTAAACTCTTTCAAACATTTTGTATTTTCTTTTCAAAAATTACTACTTGTGTACTATTAGCAAGCAAAACTTTTGCGTAATATAGTGTTAAACTCCCTCAGTGATTTATACCAACTGCTCTGACCTTGTTCCTCTTTGAGACCATAATGACTGTCTGTTATTGCTAAAAACGTATTTCTAGAAACAAAAAAGCACTGACTACTGCACTAGAGCAGTAAAAAAAATTATTTTTATTGCTGTATAAGTACATTTACGACTAGAGCAAAGGTCTTCCGTATTTTCAAAATGTAACTCTTAGAAACGCCAAAGACAAAGAGAAAGACAAATACAACCAAAAACTCATCTCAGCTGTCACCCATGGCAGCTAAGTAAATTAATGTCATCTGCCAACCTTTGTCATCAGTCTATTCATATATTGTTGACTTCGTCTTCCTATTCGTCTCCTGGCTTCCATCTTCTAGGAAACAGCTTATTACTCTTGATGTCATCATTATTATCAATTTTTATCATTTCAAAATCTTTATTATTTTCAGTGATCTTAAAAAAGCATATCTTTACTGCCAAGCCATGTCTTAAAAATATATAACAATGTCAAATATATATTGTGCACATTATCAAATAAGATCCTTTGCAGCTTACCTGGACATACTGTAATAATATACTGACCAAAAACCTCAGTAACTTCATAATTTTGTTACCGATAGATGGATCACCCTGAAACAGAAGAATGATAATAATAGAATGTCACAGAAATATATATATATGTGTGTACTCAATCTCCAGACAGTACTGTTTCGCCCTTTGTGGGCCCATCAGTGCAGCACAGAGCTTCTGAGACATAACTCTCTGGCCATGTTGCCGGAGTAGACACAGCTTAAAGAGTTATTATGGGATCCTGCCAGAGTGCTCAAACTACGCATGCGCAGTGAGCATTGCATTACGCTGCACAGGTTCCCATTTCAGATAGAGTGCTTAACCAAACTTTCGTAAGGGAGCGTTATATATATATATATATATATATATATATATATATATAATGTATATAAAAATATATATANTAATAATAGAATGTCACAGAAATATATATATGTGTGTACTCAATCTCCAGACAGTACTGTTTCGCCCTTTGTGGGCTCATCAGTGCAGCACAGAGCTTCTGAGACATAACTCTCTGGCCATGTTGCCGGAGTAGACACAGCTTAAAGAGTTATTATGGGATCCTGCCAGAGTGCTCAAACTACGCATGCGCAGTGAGCATTGCATTACGCTAACAACAGGTTCCCATTTCAGATAGAGTGCTCAACCAAACTTTCGTAAGGGAGCGTAATACTCAATATATATATCTATAGATATATAGATATATATATAATGTAATGATAAATAAATAAATATACACTAATAAAATAATGTTAATGTTATATTAATATAGATACTAATATTGATTAATACTACCATTCCAATCCCAGGTTCCCACACTGTATCATGTGGTAGATCAATGTAATGAATCAGATAAGGCATTTAAACGTTCAAACAAAATCTTACCTTTCCCAATAAACTAACGTATGCATTAAATAAATCTATCAATGCAACTGTTAAGTTATAAGTCTTTTCACTGTGTGGAGCAAAAAACATTAGCAAAGAACTATGTCACCTTGTATCTTGTAACCCTGGTAACACCAATGGACAGAACAGATCATTTTAATACACTGAGCCTTTAAAACTAAATACCAAAGTACGCAAGAAAAAAAACACAACATTGATTGGACCCGGACACTGCAATATGAACTGGCGAATGAAGTGGACGGGGGTATTACAATACTGAACAACTCAAAATTGGACATGCTTAAGTATAAAACAGAATTACATATCAATTGAGTACGGCAAATCATTCAATCTTAAAGTCATCCGTCGTGCTGTTGTACATTAATTTGCTGTGAATAACCAACTAATCACAATGTCAGACTGTCAATTACAGTCCATCGATAGGAAGACAATGACTAGCTTGTTATCTGTAGTTTACACCAACTTGTATCCCTCTGATTGGCAGAAAATGGACTACCATTTTCTGCCAATCAGATCAATCAATCAATAATTCAATCAATGTTATGAGGTTAACCTTTCTGTATAGTACGTAGACTACTACGTACTATACAGAAAAGTTAACCTCATAACATTGATTGAATTTTATGGCTATTAAAAAAAATTGGGTGTACTGTTTTAGAGACATGCCAATTGACGTGAATGGCATCTTCAAGTAGACCTTTGCCCTATAAAACTTTGCCCTTAGCTCCCATCAGTAGCTCCATTTTCCGTGTCTGTGCCCAATGTTTTATACTGTACATAAATGTCATTTGTTTTAAACTGGACCACGTGCCATCCATCTTGCCTGTTACTGTTAGCTCCTCCAGCACTTCTTTCCACAATTTGTGTCCAGGAAGCAACAACTGCAGATAGATAGATAGATAGATAGATAGATAGATAGATAGATAGATAGATAGATAGATAGATGAATAGATAGATAGATAGTTATTTACAAAATATGTCAGATGTCAGTATTTAATTATTATTTATTTATATTCATTTTGTTGTTTAAAACTAAATACTTTTAAAATGCTAAGTAGAACTTAACTTCTTTCCACAATTCGTGTCCAGGAAGCAACAACTGCATCTTTATGTTGCTGTACAATAGACAGTATTGTCAAGCAGTTCGCAAGAATATGGTGTTAAATGCTGAACACATTATCAGTAATGTTACAGCTGTTAAATTCAAGTACGACACACGATTTTCGTCCTTAACTATCGGAATATTGTAATCCACAGAAATCAGTAGAAGAGAATTAAAATAAGACAAGAAAAAATACCTGCTTTTGGAAAGTCTGGTCGTCAACCAATGCAAACCAGTATTCAAGTTTATCAGTAATACATTCACGTAATGCCTCAAAGAGTACTTGCAGATCAAGTCCACTCATCACCAACTGCTTAAATATAGTTGTCAGTCTGTAACAATAAAGCAAAGCTTTCAAACCTCAATTTTAGATAAACTAGGCAATAAAGATAATGCAGGCTCGTAAATAGTAAAATCTCCTTAAGTTCAAAATATGTGTGCAATATTTTTGCCTCCCGTTTCCCTCGCTGCCTCTCCCTACCTCTGCCTCTCATACGTGTGCTCTTTTTCTCTCTTTCTCTTGCTGTCTGTTTACGTAACTATTTTTGCCTTCCTAATTTTCTTAGTAATGACAACCAACTGATAGGCTCTCGGTTAAAAAAACAAGGCGGTTAATAGCGTTACAGCAGTTTAACTTTTACACCCTCTTCTTCAAATAAACAATATCCTTAACAAACTTGTAAAACTATCAAGTCAAGTAAATTCTTACAGCTTTTTATTGATAGAAGCTGAACACAGTTCGTTCAGCAAAATAGTTTGAAAATTTGAGGGAAAAAATGGCACATTAAAAAAAAAATAAAAAAATTNTCTTTGTCTGTCTGTTTGTCTGTCTGTCTGTCTCTCATACGTGTGCTCTTTCTCTCTCTTTCTCTTGCTGTCTGTTTACGTAACTATTTTTGCCTTCCTAATTTTCTTAGTAATGACAACCAACTGATAGGCTCTCGGTTAAAAAAACAAGGCGGTTAATAGCGTTACAGCAGTTTAACTTTTACACCCTCTTCTTCAAATAAACAATATCCTTAACAAACTTGTAAAACTATCAAGTCAAGTAAATTCTTACAGCTTTTTATTGATAGAAGCTGAACACAGTTCGTTCAGCAAAATAGTTTGAAAATTTGAGGGAAAAAATGGCACATTAAAAAAAAAATAAAAAAATTGTAGAAATTGGCTTTTAGCTTTTGTTACTTCCTATAATTTTGTGCTTGGATATCATTGGACGAAAAGGTCCCGGTATAAGCAAATCACAAAGCGCACAAAATCAGCTTTTAAAATTGAGCTCAAGAGATTATAATATTGATTAGCCGACATGCAAATTAAACACATCTTTGGATAGTCTATATTTAACACAACGTAATAACACAATAAATAAAAGACAAAGTAACAAGTAATCACCAGGTATCTTTCACTTCATATTACAAAGAAAAACTAAAACGACGTTTCGACTGATGAAGTCTTTGTCAAATGAACAGCATAACAACTACAAAAAAAATACAATGCAAGTAGGGTCCGGACACCACATTACACTACTCATCAAAAAAACGACGTTTCGACTGATGAAGTCTTTGTCAAATGAACAGCATAACAACTACAAAAAAAATACAATGCAAGTAGGGTCCGGACACCACATTACACTACTCATAAAAAAAACGACGTTTCGACTGATAAAGTCTTTGTCAAATGAACAGCATAACAACTACAAAAAAAATACAATGCAAGTAGGGTCCGGACACCACATTACACTACTCATCAAAAAAACGACGTTTCGACTGATAAAGTCTTTGTCAAATGAACAGCATAACAACTACAAAAAAAAACAATGCAAGTAGGGTCCGGACACCACATTACACTACTCATCAAAAAAACGACGTTTCGACTGATAAAGTCTTTGTCAAATGAACAGCATAACAACTACAAAAAAAAACAATGCAAGTAGGGTCCGGACACCACATTACACTACTCATCAAAAAAACGACGTTTCGACTGATAAAGTCTTTGTCAAATGAACAGCATAACAACTACAAAAAAAAACAATGCAAGTAGGGTCCGGACACCACATTACACTACTCATCAAAAAAACGACGTTTCGACTGATAAAGTCTTTGTCAAATGAACAGCATAACAACTACAAAAAAAAACAATGCAAGTAGGGTCCGGACACCACATTACACTACTCATCAAAAAAACGACGTTTCGACTGATAAAGTCTTTGTCAAATGAACAGCATAACAACTACAAAAAAAAACAATGCAAGTAGGGTCCGGACACCACATTACACTACTCATCAAAAAAACGACGTTTCGACTGATAAAGTCTTTGTCAAATGAACAGCATAACAACTACAAAAAAAAACAATGCAAGTAGGGTCCGGACACCACATTACACTACTCATCAAAAAAACGACGTTTCGACTGATAAAGTCTTTGTCAAATGAACAGCATAACAACTACAAAAAAATACAATGCAAGTAGGGTCCGGACACCACATTACACTACTCATCAAAAAAACGACGTTTCGACTGATAAAGTCTTTGTCAAATGAACAGCATAACAACTACAAAAAAAAACAATGCAAGTAGGGTCCGGACACCACATTACACTACTCATCAAAAAAACGACGTTTCGACTGATAAAGTCTTTGTCAAATGAACAGCATAACAACTACAAAAAAAAACAATGCAAGTAGGGTCCGGACACCACATTACACTACTCATCAAAAAAACGACGTTTCGACTGATAAAGTCTTTGTCAAATGAACAGCATAACAACTACAAAAAAAAACAATGCAAGTAGGGTCCGGACACCACATTACACTACTCATCAAAAAAACGACGTTTCGACTGATAAAGTCTTTGTCAAATGAACAGCATAACAACTACAAAAAAAAACAATGCAAGTAGGGTCCGGACACCACATTACACTACTCATCAAAAAAACGACGTTTCGACTGATAAAGTCTTTGTCAAATGAACAGCATAACAACTACAAAAAAAAACAATGCAAGTAGGGTCCGGACACCACATTACACTACTCATCAAAAAAACGACGTTTCGACTGATAAAGTCTTTGTCAAATGAACAGCATAACAACTACAAAAAAAAACAATGCAAGTAGGGTCCGGACACCACATTACACTACTCATCAAAAAAACGACGTTTCGACTGATAAAGTCTTTGTCAAATGAACAGCATAACAACTACAAAAAAAAACAATGCAAGTAGGGTCCGGACACCACATTACACTACTCATCAAAAAAACGACGTTTCGACTGATAAAGTCTTTGTCAAATGAACAGCATAACAACTACAAAAAAAAACAATGCAAGTAGGGTCCGGACACCACATTACACTACTCATCAAAAAAACGACGTTTCGACTGATAAAGTCTTTGTCAAATGAACAGCATAACAACTACAAAAAAAAACAATGCAAGTAGGGTCCGGACACCACATTACACTACTCATCAAAAAAACGACGTTTCGACTGATAAAGTCTTTGTCAAATGAACAGCATAACAACTACAAAAAAAAACAATGCAAGTAGGGTCCGGACACCACATTACACTACTCATCAAAAAAACGACGTTTCGACTGATAAAGTCTTTGTCAAATGAACAGCATAACAACTACAAAAAAAAACAATGCAAGTAGGGTCCGGACACCACATTACACTACTCATCAAAAAAACGACGTTTCGACTGATAAAGTCTTTGTCAAATGAACAGCATAACAACTACAAAAAAAAACAATGCAAGTAGGGTCCGGACACCACATTACACTACTCATCAAAAAAACGACGTTTCGACTGATAAAGTCTTTGTCAAATGAACAGCATAACAACTACAAAAAAAAACAATGCAAGTAGGGTCCGGACACCACATTACACTACTCATCAAAAAAACGACGTTTCGACTGATAAAGTCTTTGTCAAATGAACAGCATAACAACTACAAAAAAAAACAATGCAAGTAGGGTCCGGACACCACATTACACTACTCATCAAAAAAACGACGTTTCGACTGATAAAGTCTTTGTCAAATGAACAGCATAACAACTACAAAAAAAAACAATGCAAGTAGGGTCCGGACACCACATTACACTACTCATCAAAAAAACGACGTTTCGACTGATAAAGTCTTTGTCAAATGAACAGCATAACAACTACAAAAAAAAACAATGCAAGTAGGGTCCGGACACCACATTACACTACTCATCAAAAAAACGACGTTTCGACTGATAAAGTCTTTGTCAAATGAACAGCATAACAACTACAAAAAAAAACAATGCAAGTAGGGTCCGGACACCACATTACACTACTCATCAAAAAAACGACGTTTCGACTGATAAAGTCTTTGTCAAATGAACAGCATAACAACTACAAAAAAAAACAATGCAAGTAGGGTCCGGACACCACATTACACTACTCATCAAAAAAACGACGTTTCGACTGATAAAGTCTTTGTCAAATGAACAGCATAACAACTACAAAAAAAAACAATGCAAGTAGGGTCCGGACACCACATTACACTACTCATCAAAAAAACGACGTTTCGACTGATAAAGTCTTTGTCAAATGAACAGCATAACAACTACAAAAAAAAACAATGCAAGTAGGGTCCGGACACCACATTACACTACTCATCAAAAAAACGACGTTTCGACTGATAAAGTCTTTGTCAAATGAACAGCATAACAACTACAAAAAAAAACAATGCAAGTAGGGTCCGGACACCACATTACACTACTCATCAAAAAAACGACGTTTCGACTGATAAAGTCTTTGTCAAATGAACAGCATAACAACTACAAAAAAAAACAATGCAAGTAGGGTCCGGACACCACATTACACTACTCATCAAAAAAACGACGTTTCGACTGATAAAGTCTTTGTCAAATGAACAGCATAACAACTACAAAAAAAAACAATGCAAGTAGGGTCCGGACACCACATTACACTACTCATCAAAAAAACGACGTTTCGACTGATAAAGTCTTTGTCAAATGAACAGCATAACAACTACAAAAAAAAACAATGCAAGTAGGGTCCGGACACCACATTACACTACTCATCAAAAAAACGACGTTTCGACTGATAAAGTCTTTGTCAAATGAACAGCATAACAACTACAAAAAAAAACAATGCAAGTAGGGTCCGGACACCACATTACACTACTCATCAAAAAAACGACGTTTCGACTGATAAAGTCTTTGTCAAATGAACAGCATAACAACTACAAAAAAAAACAATGCAAGTAGGGTCCGGACACCACATTACACTACTCATCAAAAAAACGACGTTTCGACTGATAAAGTCTTTGTCAAATGAACAGCATAACAACTACAAAAAAAAACAATGCAAGTAGGGTCCGGACACCACATTACACTACTCATCAAAAAAACGACGTTTCGACTGATAAAGTCTTTGTCAAATGAACAGCATAACAACTACAAAAAAAAACAATGCAAGTAGGGTCCGGACACCACATTACACTACTCATCAAAAAAACGACGTTTCGACTGATAAAGTCTTTGTCAAATGAACAGCATAACAACTACAAAAAAAAACAATGCAAGTAGGGTCCGGACACCACATTACACTACTCATCAAAAAAACGACGTTTCGACTGATAAAGTCTTTGTCAAATGAACAGCATAACAACTACAAAAAAAAACAATGCAAGTAGGGTCCGGACACCACATTACACTACTCATCAAAAAAACGACGTTTCGACTGATAAAGTCTTTGTCAAATGAACAGCATAACAACTACAAAAAAAAACAATGCAAGTAGGGTCCGGACACCACATTACACTACTCATCAAAAAAACGACGTTTCGACTGATAAAGTCTTTGTCAAATGAACAGCATAACAACTACAAAAAAAAACAATGCAAGTAGGGTCCGGACACCACATTACACTACTCATCAAAAAAACGACGTTTCGACTGATAAAGTCTTTGTCAAATGAACAGCATAACAACTACAAAAAAAAACAATGCAAGTAGGGTCCGGACACCACATTACACTACTCATCAAAAAAACGACGTTTCGACTGATAAAGTCTTTGTCAAATGAACAGCATAACAACTACAAAAAAAAACAATGCAAGTAGGGTCCGGACACCACATTACACTACTCATCAAAAAAACGACGTTTCGACTGATAAAGTCTTTGTCAAATGAACAGCATAACAACTACAAAAAAAAACAATGCAAGTAGGGTCCGGACACCACATTACACTACTCATCAAAAAAACGACGTTTCGACTGATAAAGTCTTTGTCAAATGAACAGCATAACAACTACAAAAAAAAACAATGCAAGTAGGGTCCGGACACCACATTACACTACTCATCAAAAAAACGACGTTTCGACTGATAAAGTCTTTGTCAAATGAACAGCATAACAACTACAAAAAAAAACAATGCAAGTAGGGTCCGGACACCACATTACACTACTCATCAAAAAAACGACGTTTTGACTGATAAAGTCTTTGTCAAATGAACAGCATAACAACTACAAAAAAAATACAATGCAAGTAGGGTCCGGACACCACATTACACTACTCATCAAAAAAACGACGTTTCGACTGATAAAGTCTTTGTCAAATGAGCAGCATAAGGGTCCGGACACCACATTACAGTACTCATCAATCAATGAAGAGAATGAAGGAGAACAAAGGAGTAAAATTCAAAACACTGATTGAAGCAATTAAAGAAAAGGAATGATGAGGACTTTCATAAATAAGCCCGAAAAACTGTGTGGCGCGTTATCAAGATTTAATTAAAGGGTTATTATTATGCATAGGGCTATTATTGGGCTGAGGAAGCAAAAATATTTGTCTACACTATTTGCAATAAATAATGAAGATGATATTCAGAGAGATTGTACCTTGCAATTGCTCTCCATGTGTTACCCATTGGTGTTGCATCAATATCTTTAAGAATTACTGCACATTTCACCATGCTTTCAACAACTACAAAGCAAAGTTACCAACTAAACAAAAAACAGTAATAAACGGCTCTTTAAATGAAACAATGTCTGTCTGAATATAAGAAGATATTTTAATCTATAAAAATTCCCGTATTACAAAATAGCACAGTTTTAAGGCAGTATTATTAGGTTTCAAGAAAACTTGGATTCTGCACCATGGATAACACAAATAGACTGTCAATAAACTAAATCATTAAGCCGAAGTAAACAAAACTATCTTAAAGTAACCGGAGCTTAATGGTCACATGAAAATATGTCATATGAATTAAGAAGAATCGGATGAAATCGGATGCACTTTATAAAATCTGATTCGGAAAAAAAAATTGGAGTATATGGCTTTCTAGTCTACATAAACGGATGTTGCAATGAGTAATAAGATAATTGTACATTATTTCTCACAAAAGTGCCAGAAAAAATTTTATTCAACAGATATCTGACATGAGTGAGTGGAAGAGAAACAGAAAAAGAAAATCTGTGTGTGTGTGTGTGTGTGTGTGTGTGTGTGTGTGTGTGTGTGTGTGNATATGGCTTTCTAGTCTACATAAACGGATGTTGCAATGAGTAATAAGATAATTGTACATTATTTCTCACAAAAGTGCCAGAAAAAATTTTATTCAACAGATATCTGACATGAGTGAGTGGAAGAGAAACAGAAAAAGAAAATCTGTGTGTGTGTGTGTGTGTGTGTGTGTGTGTGTGTGTGTGTGTGACCGTGTGTGTGAGCGTGCGGAAGATAAAGACAGGTACACAAGATAGATAGATGGATAGATAGATAGATAAATTGACAGGCAGATAGATAGATAGATAGGTGGATGGATCGATCGATAGATAGATGGATAGATAGATAGATGGATAGAAAGATGGATAGATGATAGACGGATCAATTGATGAAGTTGAATTTTTACTGTATTTGTATAAGCAAAGATAGGTTTCATGGATGGATGTCGGATGATCAGTATTATAATCTGTTGATCTCTCAAGGGCCGGGTTTTGCGAACTTGGTTTCGCTACCTATTCTTGTCTGTTGTATCCTCCATGTGCATGCTTCTTGCTTCCACATGTACCTTTATACAGCCTTCCCAGCTTTTGGGGATGGTCTAGCTCCTTATGGGATACTCTATCTCTTTGGGGGATGTTCTACCTTTTCTGTTGACGCTCTATCTCTTTTCCTTTTACCTAAGAACAGCACCTCTAAAATTTTTCTACCAGGTGTTTACCATACCTTTTCGGCATAAGCCTGATCAATTAAAGATGCCCGTCGCTTAATATTTCGAAAATAGATTACACAAATGTTTCTATTTAAAGAAGATCAAATATTCCTTTCACTTAGTAGTGTTAAAAAGGAAAATCTTTTTTTCAAAAATTGAGGGCATAATCAGCGTACAGAAAGCTTTATAATTGTTGAAAACTCAATTTCGAAAGACGACTTTCTGGAAATGAAGCTGTGTTAACAAGCTAGGGCAGGAATAACGTGCGATTGCATACGCACACGCCAACATACGCCTATCTTTATTATGATAGACAATATATCGAACACCTAATTTCATACTTATTTTGCTTTGGTGTGTGATTATCACTCGTCTAAAAAAACATGTTCCACATTGTAAATAGAGAAAAAACTTCACTATATCATATAATACTTCTTTAAGGTATAAAAATAATTTGTCTTTTTTTTTATTTGTTTAGCACTTTGATATTTTGAGTCTCACTATTTATATAATATGTATTTGAGGCTATAAATAACAAAAGTCTTGCAATAAATAACGGCATTTTAAATGCTTAAGTGGCTACGTACCATTTTGAAAATATTCACTAAATAAGTAAATAAAAAATAAATAACTATGTAAACAAATACATAAATAAATAAATAAATAAATAAACGGATAAATGAACACATAAAAATGAATGAAGAATAAAATGCAACTACTATTAAATTATTACTAATAAATTGTAATTACTTAATCTATGAGAACACTTACTTAATTAAACAAAATTTACCTTGCGGCATCGTCTCTGTTAACCTTTCATCGGTGCTATTTTCAAATAAATATCTCTTCGCTTCTATTGTTTCAAATATTGACTGAAAAAAACCAAACCAATGTTGTTGATTAGATTGGAATAAAAAGGAGCCTTGCATTAATTACACAATACTCACGCATGCTCACGCAATGCTCACGCATCATACGTCAGCATGTCAGGCTGTCAGGTTGTCAGCCAAAGATCTATTTGTGAAATTACCCTAACAATTTCAACTTTGAATTTATAAATTTATAGAGCTTGTCATGTTACTCATCGTTTTAAAGACATTTCATGAGTTTCTTTTTGCCTTTCCTCTAGCATTATCTTGAAGATGCCCCTATATAGACTAAAGTATCCATAACAAATAACAGCACTTTGAATATGTCTGGCATTTCCGTGCTCATAAAAAAGGGTCGAATATACTTCTGTGCTTGTCATTTAAAGTGATATTTTAAAGTCACACTGGGACCCAGAATATCCACTTGATTTTCCAATTTCTTCTTGCCAATCAGCACGGAGATCCTCCTAGAGAGCGAGATAAAATGACCGGTAGGAGAACTCTATGACAATTAGTTTGTATTAGCTAGGAAAATCTAATTGGGCTCTGGTTAACGTCCGGCCTAAGCGAGTGGGTTTATATTAATTTGGGCTCCCGTCACATTGAGTTCTGCTAATGCAATATAAACTATTCGAACTTCTGTTCCAATCTTTTTCATCACATTCTTTTAGGGTCGCATTTATCATAGCATATATTATCTGGGTTAAAAAGGGAGAATATTTCGGTCTATAAAATATTGGTTATTCCCAAAATGTCTAATTTTGTTTGATTTTTCTCCCAGTGTGGACAGAATTCTCTTTCTTATTGATTGTAATCTCTTCACACCTTTTCCATTTTTCTTCTTTACGATACACGCAGAAGGACGAGTCCCAAAATGATACCAAAAAGCCGGACGGTGCTACTCTGGTCACTAGCATGTCGACTGAGTTCAGATTGCACAATGCTTTCGTTCGGAGACAGAGGTGATATATGAAAGCCAAGTAAGGCTTTTAGAATTAAAATTGAATGAAAAGATGATGTATATGTAAGATATTTCTCAAACACGCCCTCCTAATGTGTGTACCAATTTTCTCCACATTCTCATAGTTAACCATCCTCGCACCCCTATCGAAAAGGATGACCATCAATTTTTTCTGTTAACAATATATTCCATTCTTCTCTCGCTTTTCTGGGTACCAACAATCGCAACACGCACACAAAAAACCTGTTTTCCAAATACAGTTCGCAGAAAAATAAAATTTCTATAGCTTTTCAGTCAAATGATTAAACGATGACCATGAAATTTTAAATGGTCTTTGTAATAAAATGTGATATTTTTAGTACTTTGCAATTAAGAAAAATATACCTTAAGGAGTNATTAAATTATTACTAATAAATTGTAATTACTTAATCTATGAGAACACTTACTTAATTAAACAAAATTTACCTTGCGGCATCGTCTCTGTTAACCTTTCATCGGTGCTATTTTCAAATAAATATCTCTTCGCTTCTATTGTTTCAAATATTGCCTGAAAAAAACCAAACCAATGTTGTTGATTAGATTGGAATAAAAAGGAGCCTTGCATTAATTACACAATACTCACGCATGCTCACGCAATGCTCACGCATCATACGTCAGCATGTCAGGCTGTCAGGTTGTCAGCATGTCAGGCTGTCAGGTTGTCAGCCAAAGATCTATTTGTGAAATTACCCTAACAATTTCAACTTTGAATTTATAAATTTATAGAGCTTGTCATGTTACTCATCGTTTTAAAGACATTTCATGAGTTTCTTTTTGCCTTTCCTCTAGCATTATCTTGAAGATGCCCCTATATAAACTAAAGTATCCATAACAAATAACAGCACTTTGAATATGTCTGGCATTTCCGTGCTCATAAAAAAGGGTCGAATATACTTCTGTGCTTGTCATTTAAAGTGATATTTTAAAGTCACACTGGGACCCAGAATATCCACTTGATTTTCCAATTTCTTCTTGCCAATCAGCACGGAGATCCTCCTAGAGAGCGAGATAAAATGACCGGTAGGAGAACTCTATGACAATTAGTTTGTATTAGCTAGGAAAATCTAATTGGGCTCTGGTTAACGTCCGGCCTAAGCGAGTGGGTTTATATTAATTTGGGCTCCCGTCACATTGAGTTCTGCTAATGCAATATAAACTATTCGAACTTCTGTTCCAATCTTTTTCATCACATTCTTTTAGGGTCGCATTTATCATAGCATATATTATCTGGGTTAAAAAGGGAGAATATTTCGGTCTATAAAATATTGGTTATTCCCAAAATGTCTAATTTTGTTTGATTTTTCTCCCAGTGTGGACAGAATTCTCTTTCTTATTGATTGTAATCTCTTCACACCTTTTCCATTTTTCTTCTTTACGATACACGCAGAAGGACGAGTCCCAAAATGATACCAAAAAGCCGGACGGTGCTACTCTGGTCACTAGCATGTCGACTGAGTTCAGATTGCACAATGCTTTCGTTCGGAGACAGAGGTGATATATGAAAGCCAAGTAAGGCTTTTAGAATTAAAATTGAATGAAAAGATGATGTATATGTAAGATATTTCTCAAACACGCCCTCCTAATGTGTGTACCAATTTTCTCCACATTCTCATAGTTAACCATCCTCGCACCCCTATCGAAAAGGATGACCATCAATTTTTTCTGTTAACAATATATTCCATTCTTCTCTCGCTTTTCTGGGTACCAACAATCGCAACACGCACACAAAAAACCTGTTTTCCAAATACACTTCGCAGAAAAATAAAATTTCTATAGCTTTTCAGTCAAATGATTAAACGATGACCATGAAATTTTAAATGGTCCTTGTAATAAAATGTGATATTTTTAGTACTTTGCAATTAAGAAAAATATACCTTAAGGAGTGAGTATGTCGTTTTAAAGAGATCTGATAGCTCTTTGGATAACTCCAAAAATACTCCAACATAAACTTGACTGCTTTCCTGAAGACAAAAAGTAAATATAACATAAGGCTAAGCTCGACACTATATGGTCTGACATGACCTTAAACGTATTATTATATAATATGACAAGACATTAAGCGTAAGACTATATACTATAAAATGACATTAAACGTGATACTAGACAGTATGACATGACGTAAACATAATGTATAGTCTGACATGACATTAAATGTGACACTTTACAGATTGATATGACTTTAAACTTGATACTATATAGTAAGGTGACATTTAACCTGATACTATATAGTATTACATGACATTAAGCGTGATCTATATAGTCTGACATCACGATAGTGATACTATATAGTATCGATTGTCATTACTCTTGATACTGGGTCTTTCATTGATGGAACACCTGGTAAACGGTGGGCCCCATTCTTGTCTTTCACAGATGGATATCTGTGAAAGACCCGAAGGAAGCAACAGATCGAAAAAAAGTGAGGCTTAGAGCGTTAAACTTGATACTATATAGGTTGATATGACGTTGAATGTGACATTATATAGTTTGCTGTCACGTTAAACTCGATACTTTATATTATGACGGCATTAAAGGGGATGCTACATAGTATGACATGACGTTAAGCGTGATATTATATAGTCTGACTGGACGTTAAGCGTGATATTATATAGTTTGACATGATGTTAAGAGTAATATTACATAATCTGACATGACGTTAAGCGTCATATTATATAATTTGACAAGCCGTTAAACGAGTTACTTTATAATATGACAACATTAAGCACGATACTACATGGTTTGACATGACGTTAAATGTGATACTATATAAGCAAATTATTATTTTATCAGCTATTTCTTTTTTCCTTTGCTGAGCCTCTAATTACAAACACAAGGCTCTTTTCACTCGTAAATTATTTTACTGTTGACAAACCATTAAAAAGCAGCTTAAATCTTAAGTTGTCTTCTGCATAACTTGGTAATATAGTTACATTCAACGCGTTTAAAATTCGTGATTGGTGTATTTTACTTGTTCATTTGATCTGTTGTTGTCTTTTTGAAAGGCTCACTTCCTAGCTTTGTATTTAATTCAGCGTGTAAATAAGAAGAAAACAGTGATAGCTTAAAGTATCCGCAATACAAGGCGTGTAGCGATATAACAGCAATCCAGCAGAAATGAGACGATCGTTACACTACACACCTAAAAGCGAGGTGCGTCTGTCTTTCTTTTTATTCTTTTCGAAAACAAATAAATCGCTCTCTTATATATATAATTTTTACAAGGCAAATTTATACATTACATCATCATTACAACTAAAAAACATCAAGTAAGCACTCGTAAGTGACCCATAACTCTTAGGAATTTCTGATTACACAATTAATGGGGCACTAGCTATGTCAACAATGTTAATCTGTTTGACATCAATACTTGGTGTCTTGCACAACAAGTTTCCATGGTAACCATACATATCATAGCTCGACAATAGAAAAGTTTGTGATGAAAACCTACTGCCCGACACAACGAATTCCTTTAAGCAAAAGAATGAACAACAATTGTATTAAATGCCTTTCTTGTAAATCTTTAAGAGTACAAATACTTTAATTTTTTTTTAACGTATTGGGTTTTAACTTGAGCATTCACTTACTTGTAGAATTCTAAGTACCATGCGACATGAAAAACATAAAAAAATACACGTATTAAAAATAAAGTTTAAATAATAACAACAATAATAATAATAAT
>RDPX01000519.1:690516-701126 GCA_003991215.1 Morbakka virulenta | reverse complement strand
AAAAGAAAAAGCAACAAAAGATGCCATTATATTTGAGAAGAGTGGTTGAATGCAAAGGCAAAAACCCTTGTAGAAGATCCTGAGCTTAAAAAACCATCCAAGTGGGGACAAGCATGAGAAGCAGGATGAGAAGATGCACACAAACTGGGCCCCATACACTTGGAATGCAACAAGAAACCATCACCAAAGCAGCCACCATTCAGATGTATTATGATATCTATACTGAGGCCATTACTTCTCATCGGTGTCCTGGGGGCATTGTCAAGAGTTAAACAGTGGGTGTCCAGAGGAAATGCTTTATGCTGATGACTTAGTTTTGGTAAGTGATACTGTTGAGGGACTTATGGAAAAGCTGAAAATCTGGGAAAAGGGTATGAAAAGCAAAGGGTTGAGAGTTAACTTTGGAAAAACTAAAGTGATGGTCAGCAACAATGATTTTGATAGGCCTAAATAAAACAAAAGGAAAATTTCCATGCTCTGTTTGTGGAAAGGGAGTGGGAATCAACTCAATTTTTTGTGTTACATACAAGCACTGGGTGCATAAAAAGTGCAGTGGGATAAAATGAAGGTTGTTAGAAAACTCCCCTTCTAACTGCAAAAAGTGTGTTGTGGACATCTAAGCACCAATCTTGAGATTCCAAAGGCACATCTTGATGGTGAAAAAATTGAAGTGGTGGAGACATTCTGTTACCTTGGTGACACCATACGTGTCAGTGGAGGGGCAGATGCAATGTGACTGCAATGGTGAGGAGCAGATGGAGTAAGTTTCATGAACTACTGAAACTGTCAACCAGTAGAATTCTATCTATTCCAACCAAAGGCAGATTTTTCAAGGCATGTGTAGAGAGTGTTATGATGTACGGCAGTGAAACATGGCCAGTGAAAGCTAAAGATATGAGCTGTATGAAAAGAAATGAAATGAGAATGATTTACTGGATGTTCAATGTAACCCTGAAGGTCAGACTAAGCTCCATGGATCTCAGGAAAAGATTAAAGTTGGATAGCATCAGTGAGTGCATGCAGAAAACATATGTTTGTTGGTTTGTCATGTGGACAGAAAAGATAATAATTTAGCTAATACATTGGCAATTCTAACAGGACAAGTTCAATAAAGACTTTGAACAACCATCATTAGAGTTGCTACCTTCAACTGTTCAGTGCTACTTCAATTGTGAACAACCAAAATACTTTTGTCCTAAAAGGGTGGTTGCATATATCCAGCACATGGAATGTGCCATTGGTCAACAAAGTAAGCCCAGTGTATTCTAAATTTAGAGTAAATCCCTAGGCTAGAATGCATTGTTGTTATGATTGCAGTGACAGGGTTGAAGCTGATGTTTACATTTATGCAATAGGCTATTGTTTAAGACACTTGTCATTGATTATTTACAGCATGTCATGTGTATTACAGCAATTACAGTTTATGCATACAATTTTATATGAAGTTAAGATTGTATGTTTATTAATTAAAAGTGTATTGCTGTGTTGTGACTACAAGTTAAAATTTGTCAGTAATTATATTCGTCCAACACATGCTAGCATGTAAAACGGACGTTAAACCGAATATGATGATGATGATGATGATATATAGATAATACTTTAATATTGCAGCCTGATAATCAGTATGAACCACATTGAAAAATGTACTCTAAAAATGCCTTATATGCTTGTTATAATTCACTTATAATTACTGAAATATAAATTTATTATTAATTTACCCCATCCTACAAAAGATTCAAAATAAACAGAGCTTCAGGAAATTAAAAAATTGTAATAAAAAGTACAGCTCACATTTTACGTAAAACCCTTTCAATTCAAATATTCTGAAATAATTTTTTTATCCGCTCTCTATAGACAATTGTATGGTAATTTCTTTTTATACGAAATTTTAAATGAATACTATTTTTACATATATTTTTATACTGACTTTGTAATGAATTCGTTGTTTGGCTATTTTTGATATTCGTGTTTTGTATTCTTATATGTGCGTTTCTTGCATTATTTATTGTTCGTTACCCCAGACCACATAATTTCTGTTGTAGCTCTCTACTAAAGTTTCGTAAAAACTTCTCTTATAAACTTTGTTTGCCCAAGGTCACTGGCAGTGACCCGGTGAACAATTGTATCAAATAAACAAAGTTCATGTCCAGCATGACACCCCGCACAGGGAGATGGTATTCACCTGCCAGACGAGAAAACGTAACCCCGGCTACCGACCAGTAGCTTTAGAGGTTAAGCACCTTCCTCAATATTTTGGTAGTACCAATGATGGTAGATGTTTGGAGTCCACCCAAGACATCAGGGATGCCCAACTCTTTCAACAAATAATAATAATAATAATAATAATAATAATAATAATAATAATAGTAATAATAATAATTGGAATAACGATGAATGTAGAACATGCCCAAAAAACAGCACTGTTAGGTACAGCCCGAATCTTACGGTTGGTTGTAGGGTATTAAAGCTACAGGTGAAAGGGTTGTGATTCCTTATATGGCAGGTAGTTATCTGGGATCACACCAATAATAACGGAAGCAAATGAGAACTAAAGCTTTGTGAGAAAACATATCAAACATAATAACAACAATAATAATAATAATAATAATAATAATAATAATCATCATCATCATTAAAAAAGTTTTATCTGGACTATTGACTGAAGGTGTCTCATGTGAAGCTAACAAAAATTGGTAGCTCAAGCCATCCAGGGCTGCTTAGGGCAGTAAAATGGTCGGATTGTTACTCATAAGCTACCGTGAGGAGGATTGGATGATAATGGCTGACTTTATCATTTTCATTAGTATCTTATAATTTGATATAGAGGATGGAAATTGTATTGTCAGTTAATCCAAGAATAATAATAAAATAATTCAGGATTACCGTACGATTTATTACCTGCATTAAATGACAAATAGTCATGGTTCATGATAAAAAAAGTCATTAATTAAAATGCTTTACAAGTTTAATCGTCCTCACTCTAGGCAACAAGGGTACTTACGTAAATATGCATTAAAAATCAAATAAAATGGCTGCAAATAATAAACAATCCAACTGTGAATGTTTCCATTTTGGATTGAACTTTCAGACTTGGGAATAAATTTCGCGCCCAAAATGTAAAGTGAGACCCAGTCTTCCATTTCTGGGAATTAGATTATTGAGTGAGGCAAACACGACCATGCAGAATAAAGCGCAATGCACCCACAATTTATTTCGTAAAAATATTTTTTTCGGAGGGTAACTATCATCATCAATTCTAAAATAGGAAATATAGCCGTATTAGACAACTTCAAAAACAGTAGCACGTTCAAACACAAATGAGATCAACCTATGTATCAAAAAGAGATGAGCAGTCCCAGGAAACTAATTAAGTTGAGAAGATTGGGCCAAGTTTGCGCCCTAGTGTGACGGTGAGAGAAGCCAGAATAAGAAGAGCATTTTTTTTAAGATTTGAATATTTTGGTGAATATGTGCGACTGAACACTTGGTCTTCGGAAGACAATTTCATTTCATGGAAATATAGGGAACTTGTCTGGTACCCTCCAAAATATGCTTGCACATAACACCTTAAATATACGAAACGTGTATTTATAATAAACTTGTTAAAATCAATCAGGTTAGTATGATCAAACTAATTAATTTTGTCACAGCGGCCTGCAAGGTATCCTCCCCTACCTACCTTATGATTAAAAACAATTTTATACATCAATCCTAGGCTCAGCAAAATTGTATAATAATAATAATTAATTAATAATTAATTATAATTGTATAACACAGGGTTACCTCCTAAAAGTGTTTCTCATGAAAACTTCCGTAACATCTTTAATAGCTGATCAATTTCCTTGATGGCTCAGGTTTATGAAGAAGACTAGTTGCAAGGTTGAATAATGCAGTGAAGTTTTAAACATGCCTTGAACAGTTCCATAAAAAACATTTTACGTACAGACCTATTTTGAGACAAAGTCAGTGGTGACAGGGTAAGCACGCTTCACAACACGATTCGGGTGTCCTCATTATCCAGACAACAGAGTCATGTACAGATAGGTCAACAAATCCAGGGCCCAGGGCACAGTCTTAAATTTGAATGCTAAGGGCAACAGAGCCTCTCATTCTAGTCACCCTAAGAGTTCTCGATGTTGTGAAACCTTATATCCTCCCGTCTCACTTTGGGTCATTTTAAGATAATTGGTTTTGTCGACCAGCTTCAATTTTATTGCGTCCTTGTTTGTAATGTTCATTTAAACACTGTAATGGAAAAGTGACACCATCTCCGTCTTTTCTGCTTTCACTTTGAGACATATTTTACTGTGCTTCTTTGCCATGAAAGCCACCTTTCTTGGAGCTTTTACACTGCCTGTACTGCAACTAAGACATCGGCTTCAAAAATTAATTTCTATAGGACCCCTTGTCTGACGTTTATGTCTATGATGTCTTATATCAGCACAAACAGGAAGTGGCTGAGGGCCAGTCCCTGGTGTAGGCCGTCTCTCATCTGAAAGAGGTCAAGGGTTGCAATATTGTTTTCGCTTCATTCTTCATATCCTTGCTTGTTTAGTCTAACTGAAGCAAGAGTACATTCGATCTCTAAAAACTCTTTCATATGCTTTTTCCGGTTCAACGAAAGTGAAGAATAGGACCTTTCCTCTTTCTCGACACGTTTTGAGGTTTCTGGATCACAAAAAACTGCACCTGTTCTGGCATTCCCCCTACCGAATCTAAATTAAACGTCGTGAATATAGATCAGTTAACTCAGCCTGCAATCCAAGACCTTTTGTAGAACTTTTCAGATGTTTACAACGTTGGATTTCTCTGTAATTTCCGCAGTCGAGCGGGTCTTCTTTCTGCTTGTAGACGGGTATTGTTTTCCTTTCGTTCATGCACTGGATATTTGCTCCACACTTCAGTCGAACAAATACCCTCTCTTTACCCATCTACCTAAGCGTCTTCAATAGATCAATCTCAAATCCCAGTCGTCCTGCCTCTTTTCCACTTTTCAACTTTTTTTCATTGCCTAAGCTACCTCATCTATTGTGATATTTACAATTGATTTTTCTACTGATACAGCAATGATACTCCCTCATTTTTGAAATACTTATATCTATCACTGATATGTTGATTTTTATTAAGAACCTCTCCATCCTGAAGTCGCACAAAGGGTATTACAGTAACATTCTTCCTGGTTGTCACTGTTTGCTTTACTATTTTATTGATCCTGCTTCCCTCCTTATCTAGAACGTAAAAAAATTATCGTTGAAATAAAACCTTGTATATTTCCTGGGCCATCCTCACAAGTTTCTCTTGGGCATCTTTACGCCTAAGGGCCCAGAACACAAGTTCTTTCGGAATCCTGTCGTAGGGCTTTCAGCGTATTCTCCTGACGTTTTCACAGTATTTAAGTTGTACAAATCGTCCCTTTCTCTTTCATAAATTTAAACTGTCTTCCATCGATTTTCACCATCTCTCTCAACCTTCCATCTATAATTCTCTCCATAATCTCCACCTTATGTTCAATGCACTTTTTTCTCTCCAGTTCCTGCATTACAGATGATATCCCCTCTGTTTGTATATGGGGCAATGTTGAAACTACATCAACCCTCTGGGACTTTTTCTTCCTCCCTAAAGTTTCTATTAAGTACAGCCGTCTATCTGATATCTTAATTTCTCAATGCCTTAAGCAGGTCAGCCATGGCCTCCGAGGGAATACTTGCCTTTAGTTCCTCGACCAACATGTTAGTTAATGGCACTTGTACATGACTGATGTCTTTTAACTCCTCGCACTCATTCTCAAATTTCACCAGCTCCTGAAAGCACGCCCTCCATCTTAACCCTATGTTCCTTTCATCGTACAATAAACTTCTATCTTTACTCTTTATAACATCAGTATCTTCTACATCTCTTGCTTCTCTTGCATTTATCCTTGCTACCTTGTAGATCATGTTTTTGCCCTTTCTAGTCTCCGATATTTCATACGATTTTTGTCAGGCTTTGTCACCCATCTCCATGCCTCTTTATTAGCTTCTTTGTACTCTGTTTCTGGTAATTCTGTACGATTCTTATTTCATTTCTTAAATGTGTTTTTTTGTATCTATCATCCTTTGTACGTCGTCAAACTCTCAATTTTCTTCCAACCTCTATCACTTTCCATTTCAAATCATCTCTTAAAATAACCCTCACTTATTCCCTTCCATCTTTGGCACCACTATAGGGCAGCTTACGTCTGTCTCCCAAATGTCTCAAACTGTTTCGTTTTTTCCTTACCTCTTGCAAACGTAATACACTTCGGTCTCTATCTCTATCCATTTTCTACACCTGTGTGGGGTGTTTGACACACGTCCTTTGGAGAGGATGCCCTTACCTTATCTAATCATTCTAAAGAACGTGCCATTGTGTGATTATATCTGATTTTGAGGGAGGCATGGCCTTGCTGACACAAACAACTCGCTCAGCAGGGAGTGGAACTTAGCTTTTTTTAGTCCTCTACCACGTCGCAAGGGAGTGAAACCATTTGGCCCGTTACTGGTGTAGATTTGGCAAGTATTGGGACTTCTCTAACACAATTCTGTGCTAGGATCTAACACGCTGGGTCTTGACGAGGATGATGTCACTCGATATTTGGAGTCTCTACTCCTCTGGTTGGTATTAGTCCACGGTACCTTTTTCCAGTCTTATTCTGTGCATTCTCCCTTAAATAAAGGGCTGCTTTCACTCGCTACCAAGGGGACACGCCTACATGCTAATAAAACAAACACTTAAGATTAACAATTGTGCAGGTGACAAAGTTCTAGTTTTGAATTTTTGAAACCTGTGACATTGTATATCTGTTTAAAAACATTCATTAATAGGCAATGCGAAACCCTTATTTTCAATCATTTTGTAATAGCTATATCAAAACATTGAGAATTCATAAACGTTTTATAGTGGCAGCAAGGGTTTTCAAATATGAAGCAGATTTAAAATACGCAATCCTTCACACATGTATTGTCCAATGGTTCCCTATAATTAGTAGTAATTACTGAACCTATCATAAGCAGCCGATTTTGGTGAAGATCTCTTGTTTGATAAATTGGAGTAATCGATTTCAGTCGGACTAAGCAATCAAGTGTAAAGAAGCAAGGCACAAGTGATGTCTAGTAACTGGTGACTAATTATCAGTTCCTTCCGATTTAGAGAAGTACACAATGTCCAATGTAGTTCTCTTGTTTCAGTTGCCCCTTCTTTAAAGATTTAGATTGGTTAAGAGCTGTTGGTGCTGTTTTTGAATCAACGTTCTGTAAAAATAAATTCAGTTGGTCCATCTTGACATATGGAAGGTAGATGGTGTAGCTTTCCGTTACAGCAGAGAAATTTTGTTGAAGATAAAACAGGGATATTTGAAAAAAATCTTAAAGACGTGCAATTCCTTTAATTCCTTAAACTGAAGGAATTTGATTTCTTGCTTCAGTATGAGGAGGTTTAGCAAAGGACTCCCTCGCTCATCAACATAAAGGTTCAATGAAAATTCACTCATCATCATCATCATCATCATCATCTTCTTCTTCTTCTTCTTCTTCTTCTTTCGGTACTTCCCTTTCAGGGGTTCCCACAGCCAATTGACTCTTTCCATTTGCGTCGGTCCTGTGCATACTCCTCTGACAGTCCAATCCTAATCATGTCATTATTCATACAGTCTCTTCATCTTTTTACTCGATCTTCTGGTCGTCCTGCCTGGTAGCTCCATGTTAAGTGCAGGTTTCCCACAGTGACCATCTTCTCTCCTTAGGACCTGTCATGTCCCTGCCACCTTAAAAGTTCATCTGCCNTACGCAATCCTTCACACATGTATTGTCCAATGGTTCCCTATAATTAGTAGTAATTACTGAACCTATCATAAGCAGCCGATTTTGGTGAAGATCTCTTGTTTGATAAATTGGAGTAATCGATTTCAGTCGGACTAAGCAATCAAGTGTAAAGAAGCAAGGCACAATTGATGTCTAGTAACTGGTGACTAATTATCAGTTCCTTCCGATTTAGAGAAGTACACAATGTCCAATGTAGTTCTCTTGTTTCAGTTGCCCCTTCTTTAAAGATTTAGATTGGTTAAGAGCTGTTGGTGCTGTTTTTGAATCAACGTTCTGTAAAAATAAATTCAGTTGGTCCATCTTGACATATGGAAGGTAGATGGTGTAGCTTTCCGTTACAGCAGAGAAATTTTGTTGAAGATAAAACAGGGATATTTGAAAAAAATCTTAAAGACGTGCAATTCCTTTAATTCCTTAAACTGAAGGAATTTGATTTCTTGCTTCAGTATGAGGAGGTTTAGCAAAGGACTCCCTCGCTCATCAACATAAAGGTTCAATGAAAATTCACTCATCATCATCATCATCATAATCATCATAATCATCATCATCATCATCATCATCTTCTTCTTCTTCTTCTTTCGGTACTTCCCTTTCAGGGGTTCCCACAGCCAATTGACTCTTTCCATTTGCGTCGGTCCTGTGCATACTCCTCTGACAGTCCAATCCTAATCATGTCATTATTCATACAGTCTCTTCATCTTTTTACTCGATCTTCTGGTCGTCCTGCCTGGTAGCTCCATGTTAAGTGCAGGTTTCCCAAAGTGACCATCTTCTCTCCTTAGGACATGTCATGTCCCTGCCACCTTAAAAGTGCATCTGCCAGTTTTCCTGCGATGGCACATACTTCGATGGTGACTTTAAATCTCTCATTTCTAAACATATTCTTTTCGTTACTCCAAGAGACCACATTAGCATGCGCATACCTCCTCTCTGCAGATTTTTCTCAAGACTACTGGTTAGGGGAGTGATTTCTAGCCCATACAACATGGCAGGCCTTATCACCGTATTGTACAGCTTCCCTTGACCGGCACTCTGTTAGCACACAGAATTCCCATCCTGTTCCTCCAGCTGCTCAACCCTGTCTGGATCCTTTCTTGAATTCTTTAAAACTACCTCCGCTTTCCTCAATAGTGAACCCGAGTTACTTGACGTCCTCTAAGTCTGGCAGTTCATCATTACCGATTTTGATCAGCGGTGCTTGGTATTTCCTATTTTTGATGACGTTGCATCGTATTTTCTCGGCTCACTTTCAATCCACGTCTCTCCAGTGCTTACCATCATCCTTTCAGCTTTTGCTTAGCCTCTCCTTTACCTTTACTGATTGGAAAGATGTCATCTGCAAAGATCATATTCCATGGTACATCCCTCCTCACGTCGTCTATTAGTACGTCCATTACTATTGCAAAGAATAGTGCACTTTGAGCTGACTCCTGGGGTAGTAGTACCGCTACATTAAAAGCTTCTATCTTTCCTGCTGCACATCTGACGACTGTCTTGCACTCTCTGTACATTTCTTGGACCCCTGGGAAATACTTCTCTGGCAATCCTTTTCTTATCAACAATACCAGATTTTATCCCTCTGTACCCTGTCATTTGCTTTCTCAAACCTTTGAATATGCATGGAGCGCCTGTTGGCCTTTCCTGTACTTTTCGCCGTCATTCGCAATGCAAAGACAGCATCCATTGTGCCTATTTGGGGGCACAAATCCAAACTGTTCTTTGCTGATTTTTATTTCTTCTCGAATTCCCTTATCCTCTCCCAGACCTTAATCGTGTGACTTAATCGCTTTATCCATCTGTAGTTCGAGCAGCTCTAAACATCTCCTTTGTTCTTGTAAATAGGAACTAGTGTGCTTTTGTTCCACTCGTCCGGAATCTTCTCTGTGTCAGGAATAATGTTAAATAAACTTGTAAGAAACTCTATTGCGTAGTCTCCTTTCCAGGATTCCACTGGAATGTCATCAACAACTACTTTACCATTCTTCATATAAGTAAGCGTCCGTTTTACTTCTTCTTGTGTGATGGGACTGATGTCTCTTTCTTCAACTGGTCTACCACTTTCCCGATCTTCCCTGGGGTTCTCCACATTCATTAGACCTTCAAAATACCCATTCCACCTCTCCAAGATTTCCTTTTCCGAATTCAATATAATTCCGTTTTTGTCTTTCACCATTTTCAAGTGCTGCATGTGTTGTGCATCTTCGTTCCTTTGCTTGGCTAGTCTGCAAACAGATTTGATTCCATCACACGTCTCCATATTATTGTGCAGATCATCAAATGCATCTGCATTCCCTTTTGCCACTACTTGCTTGACCTCCCTCTTTTCCTCCTTATATGCATTCTGAGTCTGTCAATGAAAATTCACTAAAGTGTTTATTTTGCAATAAAATATTTTGTTTGTTCTTCTCCAGCCTCCTACATTGTGGGAGAGGGAGAGAGAGAGAGAGAAAGACAGAGAAAAAGACAGATAGAATGACAGAGATTGACAGACAGACAAGCAGACAGAGGGCCAGAACAAAGGAAAGAGTTAAACAGAGATAGACAGACAGATACTCAGAAACACAGGAACCCACGAAGACAGAAAGAGACCCAAACAACTATTCGGAGGGAAGAGAATGATTTCTATTCTTTTGGCGGGAAATTTAGTAAGTAAGTAAATAAGTTTTTATTTGCCACAAACATAAAATGAAAAATGTTTACAAATGTTTAAAAAAAAGAAAGGCCTAGAAAGTCAATAAATTACAATTTAAAGTTAATTTACAAACTTTTGTA
>RDPX01000519.1:674898-686479 GCA_003991215.1 Morbakka virulenta | reverse complement strand
CCTGGTGTTGGCAAGACGTGCTTTCCAGTGGAGTTGAGGGAAGTGCTTTATTCTATTTTATTATTTGTAAAACTGTGTACGTTTAACTAGTGTACTACTGTGTACGTTAACTAGTTGTTTTACTGTGAACGAACAGGGTTCGTTCGGTTAGTTTATTGTACATTACCGAACAGAACCTCACCTGCTCATTGTTGGATACGGCGTGTGTTTCCTACAAATTACATTATAGTTAATAAATCATTTTACATCTTGTGGTAAAGATTTATGCAGCTTTATAAGCTAGTTAACATTGAATTTTCCTTCTTCAAGTTACGCACTACCCTCTACAATCGAAATATCACAATGGGTGCCAAGAAAAGAGTCTTGAAAGAATACGTTTAGTCGGTACTGTTATATGGTTGTGAGTGTTGGGCCATCGGCCAAGAAACTCAAGCAAAATTAAAAGCACTTGAAATGTGCTTTCTGAGGAGAATGCTCCGTACATCATGGACAAAACACAAATCGAACAAGGAAGTCCTTGCTCTTGCCAACGCCAAAAAATTACTCATCAATACAATACGGCAAAGGCAGATACAATTCCTCGGGCACACTATGAGACATACTTACCGGGAACTCCTTGCTTTGTTAGGAAAGATCAAGGGAAGGAGAGCTAGAGGAAGATAAAGGAAGACATTTTTACAGTCTCTAAACAAGTGGGCTTCGAACAAGTCTGACCTGTAATGAACTTATCCATGCCTGCAGTGACAGGATGGCTTGGGGTCGCATGATCGCCGATGCCTGTATCAGGTTTGGCACCTGACCAACCAACATTGAATTTGTTACCATGATCAACTTGCAAGTGACAGTCCGTGACGTATAGGATATTGTAACGATTGAAATAAAAAAAATGAAAGGACATTTTTACAACAATTTCACTTCTCTTTCTTTCTCTTTCCTGTTTATTTATCAGTTCAACAGCAGTGTATCATAAAGGACATTTACTGTAGTGGTGCTTTTCAAACGTACCTAATACTCTTCCAAATATACAAAACCTTACTACAAAACTATAGTATCCGCAATACAAGGCGCGTAGCAATGTAACAGCAATCCAGCAGGAATGAGACGATCGTTACACTACACACCTAAAAGCGAGGTGCGTCTGTCTTTCTTTTTTTTCTTTTCGAAAACAAATAAATCACTCTCTTATATATATAATGTTTACAAGGTAAATTTATACATTACATCATCATTCGCAACTAAAAACATCAAGTAAGCTCTCTTGAGTGACCCATAACTCTTAGGAATTTCTGATTACACAATTAATGGGACACTAGCTATGTCAACAATGTTAATCTGTTTGAAATCAATACTTGGTGTCTTGCACGGGTTCCGACCATACAGTCAAAAACATTCTCTTTGTATAGCTGTGTTTTGAAGCTTGCCTGCGTAACTAGATTGCTACAGACAGCATGCAATGCAATTGCGTCCTTCTTAATGTTGAAACTAAGTAAAGCATCTCTCTGTGTGAACCAAACAAAATATTGGGGAATCAGTTAGATGAGCCAAAAATTTACTTGGAAATTTTACTAGATTACGTTTGGATTTTTATTTCAGATGCAACAGATCTCCTGCTAACTGTAAACAGACACACTTAATCAAACAGTTCTCAAGTCGGACATAGGCTAGTGAGAACATAATCCAATTCTTTAAATTATTAAATAGTTCTTTTTGTTAAATGTTGAGACTTGATTTCTGTTAGCCTTTGATTATATAAAGTAAGTATTCACAACTGGACTAAAAAAAACAATAACTCTCAGTTGAACAAATAGAATTCGCATATCGCAGTGTTGCGAAGTATTAAATGGCCCCAGCAAAGAAATCGGGCACCTTTGATTAGATAAACAATATTTTGGGTTACTAAGTACCTTACTGATCAACAGAAAATACCCGGACTGCATATAGAATTTGTGATCAAATAAATATAAGTACTTTGTACAAGCATCTTTGAGTGAAGGGTTGTTTTGCAGAGGTTAATTTTGAGGATTTGGTTGGCGGTAGTTCTTTTCATGTAATTAAAAATGCAGTTTACAGTTCTCAATAAAAAAATAATACTATTAATGAGCCTTTTATTCAATCATGTAAAATGTCTTTGTTTCAAATGTTATAGACCTTTTTGAGGCGTTGGATAAAGAAATTCTCTTTGTTTAGTCTTGTACACCACATCAAGCAGTTCTAAGAGTTAAATCCGTGTGAAATGAACAAGATGTTTGTGTCTTTTATGTTATCTTAACTTTAAACAACCTGTTTCTGTTCACAGTGGTTTTGATGTAAGTCGATATTTTTAACAATAAATGGCCAAAGTTTTATCGTTTTTTAGACAATACAGATGTTTTGAGCTTCTTGTGGCTACCAACCCAAGGCAAAAAAACCCCTCCTCACAGTCACTCAACTGCGGGACGACGAGGTCTTCTGTTGATACGTGGCAGTCTAGAAAAAGGAACTATCTGATATTGTTTTCCTTACTTTTACTTAACAGATCTTTCCTAACTTTTCAAAATGTCAAGAGTACCAGAGACATCGCGATATCGTTGGGCAGTGCTTTTTTGTTATTGTCTGAATACCTTATCAACCAATTCAGGATATCTGGTCTTCACTGCAATTAGTAATTTGACTCAAGAATATTTTGGGATACATGTTGCTGAAGTGAATTGGCTAGCCATGGTCTACAATTTGATGTTTATTCCGTTAGTTCTCCCCTTCTCGTTTATTACAGATGTTTTAGGATTAAGATTTACATTAGTACTTACGTCCATTTTAAATTTTTCAGGAACCGTAGCTCGCTTTATGGGAAAAGACAGAGATGGTTATCCATATTTGTTGACTGGAAGTATATTATCTGGTTGTGCTTTGGCAGGGTTACTAACGTTGCCTCCAAAAATTGCTGGAGTTTGGTTTGGAGAAAAAGAACGTGGTCTTGCCACTGGCATTGCAGTTGCCATGGATGGTGCTGGAATGTCTTTAGGCTTTCTACAGGCTGCACTTTTTGTGGGATTGAACAAAAACAACCTGGGCAATGTTAATAACTTTGATAAACTTTTTTACTTTCAAGTTATTGCAGCACTAGCTTCATTTTTATTTACAATGATATTCATAAAGAATAAACCAGATTTACCGCCAACATGGAGTAAGGTATACCAAAATGATCAATACGAGCCTTCAAAGGACTTTAATGCAATGACGAATACATCACCAAGAATTAAAGAAACGCAAAATATTGTTATACAGAATAAGAAAATTGAATGGCAGTCGTATAGGGACAGTGTCATTTTACTTATCAAAAACAACCAGTTTATGATAGTTCTTCAGTTACACGGAATTGTTTTTGTACTCGATTCAGTAATACTATTATTCTGGAATGAATATTTGGTCTTGAAATATCCAAAGCAAGAACCATTGATCAGTATTATGGGCTGCATCATTATTTTGGCCAGTGTGTTAGGCAATATTCTTATAGGAATAACTATTGATTATTTTAAAACATATAAACTCTTTACTCTAATAGTTTTTTTTCTGACTTTATCACTGGTTGGGCTAGCGACATTATTTTACTATATTAACATAAGTTTGATTTCTATTTTTCTTGTATTTTGCTTTGTTGAACTTATTATGACATCATACTTCACCTTAGCGTTTGAACAATGTGCTGAGCTGACGTATCCAATATCTGAAAGTACTTCTTCAGCACTGTTACTTTTTTCAGCTGAAAGTTACAGTTGGATTGCATCCTGGATTGGAACATTCTTTTTCTCTAAATTTGGAGCCTTGAGTGTCTTTGTGCTTATGATTTTATTAACACTGGCTGGTATATTGTTATCAGCACTTCTGAATGACATTCATAACAGAACTGATGTTGAAGAGGCTGCTAAATTACTGAACAATATCAATGATGAACAATAAATATGGAATTTCAAACTAGCCACAAACATTAAGTAATTTTGAAACATGTGAAATAGGTGCAAGTTGATAAAATGTATCTGAAAGTCAAGGCCAGGCTTTGAATTGCTGTTGCATTTTTGAAATGCCTTTTTCATTTTTAACCTGCGTTTGTCCGTATGTCTGCATGTTTGTCTGTTTGTCTGTTTGTCTGTTTGTCTTTTTGTCTGTTTGTCTGCTTGTCTGTTTGTTTGTTTGTATGCAATATAACTCTTAAAGTTATAAAGGATTTGGGCCAAATTTTACGAAAATGTTGAGAGTGGGACAAAAAAGAACTGAGTAAATTTTGCCGTTGATCAGGATCCCTTTCATGATTTTGTTGGAGATTATGCAATATTCTTCATTGCATTTGTTAGCTGCTCATTTATTTACAAATTTTATTACTACGAGTACAAGCTGAAATAAGTTGAGGGAAAACTAGACTGAAAATATGAAGGTCGCTGGTTTTATCCCGGGTCTTGGAAGTGTTTGCTTTTTTAATGAATATAAAATACAATATTTGGTTTGTACTTTCTTTTCTAGTGTTTTTTTGTTTCAAATTAAAACGATTTATTGAAAAAATGACAACGAATATTCTTTTTTAGTAATCATAATATTGTTTCAAATTTGCCTGGTTACTAGGTTAAACAGTGTAACAAGAGGTCTTATTCAGGTAGAGAAATGGGTTAAGGGCCTCGATGGAAATGAAGGCCAACAGAACGGCAAAGTGCAATTTGAAAATAATCCCTAACCCTTAATTATAACCTAATAAGCCCTAAAATGGCCGCCATGAAGAATACTTCCACCTCCTCAACCTAAAAAATTCTTTTTAATGAACGTTATTTAGGGCAATAACTTAAATGTTTTCTGCTATGGTATTCCATTTCATAATTAAATTTGGATTAAAAGGAAACTACATCACCACAAAGGTCACTTTTTAAGTGGTCTGCCAAATTTACTAACTTAATTACTTTGGATTCCACATTTACTAACTCGCCACACACGTAACGCCATAACTACTTGATTTTAGTAGTTTTAATGTGTTTAAGATAAACACAGTTAACAAAATTTTAGCAAGGATACACGATATTAACTTTAAACATTTGCTTTTTTTAATCCTATTCAGTAAAGGAGTTTTTAATTACTTCTTCAACAACATCTAGACGATCACAGACATTTCATTGTCAGTTAAATGATTGATAGCGCTGTGAGGCTCATGTCGTAATTACCATATATTAAACAAGAAAAGCAAATTAAAAAATATATCAATTTTTAAAAATAATTTTGCCAATTCTTGGAACCTCAAGCACACAAGCCCCACTGATTCCGACAATATTGCATTCAATACAAAAGCAATCTAGGCACATTTTGTGTTAGCATGACGTTTCCAGACTTTTAAACGAGCTTTTCTTCTAAGTGTAGAGACAGAGAAATCAGAGCCCTTTTTATTGTTAACCTCTCTGCTACGAGGACTCCATCTTTCTAAGGAATGTGCCTTTGTGTAATTTGAATACAATTTTTGTTCTTCTCGCCTTACCAACCTTTCAAATTAATTAAGGCTTCTTCGTCTGATGATATCAAGTACTTGTGACTACGCCATCTCAACCCTTACCTTCAAGAGAGTGATCCAGAATCTGTAACAAATTTCACATTCGTAAGGTTCTCTGGAAAAACAAATGTGAAGTCTTCATGGAGGAGATAAGGAGAGAAGTCTCTTTTACTCGACAATTATTAGAAAACTCAGAAAAAGCCTGGATTTCAAACATTTTGTATTTCATAATTGTAATTTACAATTTTATCTCATTATTTTAAGTATGTAAATAGGGATTGACGAAACGTCGATACAGAATTTTATCGTGACTGTTACTGTCTGTCATTTGTTTGTTATTTTTAAACCATTTCAGGGTAAGATAAAGGGTCACGTTTATGTGCCAATGTTATTAACCAGAAGTTACTTATTCACTAATTTAATAGCCAGGGAGAGGGTTGGGTGTAATCCCTATAGTTTTTTGCTTATTGCTTATCTTGTGATTAGTTCCTAGACTTTTTTGTGTTACATAACCGTAATTTGCAGTTTTATTTCAGAATTCATAAAGTGTCGTTTGATCATTTCTAAATGAATAAAGAAGACCAAGCAGAAAACCAGTACAAGAAAAAGCAAATGACTTAATACATGACATAATACCTATATCAATGGTTTTCCCTGAGTGCATAAAGTCAAGAAGATTCAAAATCTACAATTTCTTCTTCACTTAAGTTTATTTCAGCTTGCTTCCGTATTTTCTTTCTCCTTGCTAAAACCTTTTAAATATATTATATCCGGTGTTTAAATCAATGGTGTTTATATCACTGATATTGCACTATAATTTGTTCTTTTCTGTTTTATTACCTTTGTGAATTGAGATAACAATAATTTCTGCGTGGTCTTGATGAATTTTTCTTATTCAAAAACTAGAAAAGCACTCAGAGAGTGCAACCCTCCTCCAAGCACCTACAATATTTGATAAATATTATAGTCCTTCATTCATTTGTGTAAAATCACATGCTTAGCACAATCACCTTCTTGGTGGAAGTAATAATATTTATAAATTACTACAATATCCTTTTACTCATTTTGCAGTCAAAAGTTTATAAAGGATTCAAATTTATTGAAATCTAGTGCTTCTTCTTTTCCTTTTGAAAAAAAACTCAAGACAATACCCGTATCCAGACAAGTTTTATAAGATATCATAGCTTGTTAAATAAATTTTTTACATGATTTAATATTTTAACACTACACAAATTTTTATTGTTGACATACTAATTGAACTTTTAACTTTTTAGTTTAAGCTGAAAGAAACACTAAACAATGCACTGAAATGTAAATAGCCTCTGCAAATATTGTCAATAATAATAATAATAATAATAATAATAATAATAATAATAATAATAATAATGACAGACCAAGGATGGCGAGGTCATCTGTATACCGAATCTCATTTACTTCGACGTCGACAACATCAGGTTTCGTTATGTTGTTGAAGAGCGGATTCCATTCCCACATCAGACATTCAGTGTATAGTCTGAAGAGACCAGCCGATAGAGGAAACCTTTTGCATAAATCCACAGGCAGTTTGAAGGTTTAGTTACTGACCTTACCAGCGCAGATAACCGTTTGAGCGTGTGTGTATATGTTCTCCATGGGGCGGCATGCGTTAATTGAACCTAACAACTGCAACGCTTCAAACAGCATAGAGTGGATGACATTGTCGAAAGCCTTTTGGTAATCGATAAAAACAGTGTGCAGTATTTTGCCAGCCATTTGGTGTGTTGAGGCGACACCTTTAAGTGTATGGATCGCTCTTATAGTAACCCTGCCACGTGTAAAACTGAACTGAGGAATGCTAACTTTAACCTCAGCAATTGATCGATTTTACGTTGAAGAATGTTGAGCACACCCTTGTTCGCGTGAAGTATCAGAGCGGTAGTTGCTGCGGTAGTTGCTGCACGTTTCTCTGTCATTCGTTTTGTGCAGACGAATATAGATGGATGGGATGTAGCTTGGTGGTCATTTGCCAGTTTTTCAGATGTGGCAGATAGCTAGGTGTAGTGCATTATGGATTCGAGGGTCTTGTGCAACTGTTTTGATGAATCTACCTGCCAGTCACTCGGGTCCTGCTGCTTTGTTGTTCTTGAGGGACCGTATGACCAGCTGTGTGTCTTTAAGTGTAGACAGAGTGCTGTCACCGGTCTGTTACGACGTTGCGCGTATTTATGCCATCTTTTGACTTAATCTTCTACTGACTACAAGTAGTTACCATCACTGTCTTTTATTGTTACTTCTGAGTTTTTAGGTTTTCTCAGGAAGTTGTTTTAGTCTTAAGTAATGTTTTCGAGTCATGGGGTGAAAAGCCTTCTGCATTTCATCAGTTTTTTGCTGTAGCCAGTCATAAAACTCCTTCGTGCAGGCCCGTTTGACAGCATGTTTGAGGGCTGGGAAAGCCGAGGTACCAACGACTTCACGTTTGCGTACGAGTTTGAAGCACTTTTCTGTGATGTACGGTTGGTTGATGGTAGCTTTCCGCTTTCCACATACCACTATTACTTCTTTGTGTATCTCTTCTGCAAGCAGATCCAATTGGTCTCTATCTGAGATACGACTAGCAATCATACGTTTGAAGATCAGCCGATGGTCTGTGTCAAAGCTTGCGCTAAATAAGCGACAGTTTTAGATCAAGTTCTTGATCCGGTTCTTGATTAGCGCATAGTTTATCGTGTTACGTTCATTGTTGGTGCCGCCGACCCATGTCAGCTCTTGAAAAATCCGTCTTGTAAGCAAGGAATGCTCTTCTAATTGGCCAAAAATTGTTTTATCTTCCAACATCCTGTTGTGTCACCCGATCCCTCATTATGTAATGTAATACGGTCTAACATTTATTAAAATACAGGAGACAGAAGGCATTTTTTATTTTCATTCTTTTATCATTAACGAAAATGTAACATAGCATAAGACTTTTGAAAATGCACAACACGAATATGCTACATGTTGGAAACAATGGGAAATGTAGAATTCAAGTACTCGAATGTCATAGATAACAATACGCTTGTAAATATCTTTGTGGACCACTTAAGCAAATGTTATTTTTGTTAAGGGAGATAAAACTTACCTCAAATATTTATCCAAGATAACCACTTCAGCAAAATAGAAAGGCTGTTATCAATGTGAGTCCTGTTAAATTAAGTACTAAAATGTAGAGAGGAGATTAAAATAACGTATATACAGTATATGAATATAGAATAATATTTGGTTAAATATCGATACCAACCGATCGAGGTTTTAAATTTTTTTAGATTTCCAATCTGTGAGTAAATCAGATTTCAAAAATACTTCTGTTATTTTCCTTTTAAGCTTAAAACAGGACCCATTTGACAACAGAAGTTTTTGTAAATATGTATGTATTTCTAAAATTTTTGAATTGGTTATCCTGTATAAATTTCGTAAATAATAATAATAATAATAATGATAATGAAAATATGTGATAGAAGCAATCATTGAAAAATATGAAAAGGGACCAGGATTTAAACACTAAATCCGGCTTAAAATAGGTTTGAGTCTAAGAAGATTGAAACGTGTTACAAAGAGTCAGAAGTTTATGAACTTCTATATAAAAACTATTTGTGTAAAATATGAAATTCTTACAAAAAATAATTTTTCTTGTTTCAAGTGGTGGACCATTATAAACCTTAAAGCCAGTAAAGAAAACAGATCTTTTTCCATACGCGGTTCGTACTTTGGGTCGAACTGCTTCTAGTACCAGTTCGATGTTGTAATAGTTCGTAGTAGTTTCGAAAATGTTCACAAGATTGTTTATTCCAGGAATTTTAAGACATGTAATTAAATGACATTTGGGGATGCTTTTTATTGATGATAATTTTCTAGATTTACAATGAAACCTCTTACCAGTGAGTGGTACCTTTTCTTGGAGAAATCTGTAATCCATAATACAGTAGAATCCGGCTAAACCGTCACCTCAAGGGACATGTTCAGAAATGACGGTTTAGCCGGTGACGGATTACACAGATTCTACTGGAGTTGGTACAATCATTGATTCATAAGTTGATTGTGCAGATTTCTTGTCTAGTTGGCGTCTCAATTTTGCAAGTACTTTACGTTTTCCGGAAGCTTTCTCACTCACCTTGTCAAAGTCGGTATTTAACCAGAATGTACTCCCAGTGTGACCTCCAATGTACTTGTATTTGGTTGTAATATTAATTGAACTGGATATATAATTGATGTTAAATATTTCCTTGCTTAACTTGAAAGTTTGCTAGAATAGACCCTTTCTCGACACCAGTAAAATTTTTTAATTATTTAGTGGACAATCCCTATACAAGACAGTTATTTTACCTTCAAAGAGTTAGTTAGTGCAACCCCTCAGTTCTCTATCCACATTCCATATCCTGGGAGTTTTTATAGAAGCTTCGAATAGCCCAGGTGTCGAACGACTTGTTAAGATCAATGATAGGGCACCTTCCAGGTTTCCTCCATCTACTTCTCTATTGATGTTGTTGAAGAAAACAATTGCTGCAAGATGAGATGATCTCCTCGCTCGGAGCCCATATTGGTATAGTGTTAGTAAATTTTCTGTCTCAAAGTTAGCAATTATTTGAAGACAACTTTCTTAAGGACGTTTGACATAACAGAAAATTTTGAGATCTGTTGATCGTTTTCGAACAAATTTTTAAGACCAGATTTATGGATCGATATTACTCTTGCTTCTTCCTATTCTATTGGTGTGGTACCTGAATCCAGCAAGAGGTTCACAATATAGCTTAGTGATGATGAAATGACCGTTGCTACATCTTTGATCATACCAGTTGGCAGACCATCATTTCCAGTGGCTTCCTTTCTTTTAAGTCTTTTCTTAGTTATTCTTCAATTTCAATTTTTAACACATACTGGAACTTGACAGTTTTATAGGTTTTCGATCAAATCTTTTTGTGTTTTCTCTAAACAAAATCACAAAACGTAAGTGTTTCGAGTTTTAGATTCTGAACGATTGAACAAAACGATTTGCTATTTGTACGTCTCCTCCAATCTTTACATTATTACGCTTGGAAGTACGTTTCCTATGGTTGTTTGACTGAGATTTACAAAAAATATACGGCTCCGATTTACCAGTAATCTTCTTTTTCTTCTTCCTGCGGTCTTGTTCCATCGCTAGGATGGGTCGGCCGCTCGACACAGTCTGTTCCACTTTCCGCGCTCTTTGCAGTCCTCCGGATTTGCTCCAACTTGCCTCATGTCTTCCCTTACAACATCTCTCCATTTCAGCTTCTGCCTACCTCTGCTCCTTTTCCCCTGAACTGTCTCCTGCCATGCTTGCTTTATTGGGTTCTCCTGGTTCCTCCTCATTACATGCCCATACCACTTTAACCTTGCTTCCCTGGTCTTCCTGGATATGTTTGGCACACCGACAAATCTTCGAATGTCGTCGCTGGTCTGGTGTTCCAGAAGCGATATAAAAAAGTCGGAGATTCATAAAATGAAATAAATCTCCGATTTACCAGAAATATACAGTTACAAATCTTGCTTGCATCAAGTGAATTTTCTTTGAGTATTTATTTGTTGTAGCTACTTTTAGCGAAAGGGAGCACTTTATTTATGATATTTCTTTTTGTGTTGGAAGGATGGTTTAGTTATTAAATATTTGTCTTTTACCATATTTTTTGTAGTTGGTCTCGTTTATTCATCTGCTGTTTTATTTGGATGCTTAATCACAGACATTGCTTTCTTCTGATTTGTGCAGCAATCATCTGTGCAGCAGTCAACAACACCAGAAAGTGTAGTTTTCAGAAACCTCCACCATCGCTGACATTTTTTCATTCAAAAATATATTTTCTGTCAACTATTTTAAGGTTATCGTTTCATTTCACTGGGCCATAATTTATACAGATTCGTCATTTAACTGTTCGCTTTCCATATTTTTAGTTGTTGGTAGTAGTAGTTTCGTATGGCTTTGTTGTTTATATTTCCACTCCGGTTCTTTTGAGCCATTTAAAGTATTCATGACTGCAGGAGTGTATTGTCCTGTATCCGCCAGGGATCTTTGTCATTGGACAGGCTAGGACCAGGTGTTCTGTGTCCTGA
>RDPX01000519.1:635973-669456 GCA_003991215.1 Morbakka virulenta | reverse complement strand
CTTTGATGTTGATTTGCCCATCGTCATAACAAAAAATTGGGAAGTTGATTCTTATGTTTAAGGTTACCATGCTTACAGAAGTTTATGGACCCCGACTGTGAATGAAATTTTGGAAACTCAAAGACAACCAGACAACCCAACGGATAAATATGCTGTTTGTGTATTAAAAGATGCCAGAGTTGTTGGAGATTTGAAAAAAGGCTGTAACGGACGTTTTGCAAAAACAATTTTCTCTTTTTTAAGGAGTGATGCCTATGCCAAGTGCTCTGTACGAATTTCAGGGAAACCAGTGAACCTTGGAGACGGTGAGGGTATGTAAGTTCCGTGTATGCTACAATTTGAGGGACAGATTAGATTCATTGATACATTAAAAAAGAATCTTTGATGAAATGATTCAATATTGCCGGATACTATTGTCTTTTTTTCTTTTCACATCAGTTAGTACAGTACAGTCGACCGGACATAACAGAGACACAACACATGCCTGGCCATCATAACACCTTTACGCTTCAATTAGACTGACAGATTAAGGTTAACGTATATTTTCTATCTGTTTTAACCACACTCGATCACGGTTAGTTTTCTCAAAAGTTCGTTGTACAGGGGGTCTTTGTGATGAAGGGAACAGAAATTTGGTTCGTAATAACGGAAGTTCGTTATACTGAGGGTTCGTTATACAGGGAGTATTTTTAATAGTATTTACTTGCCAGAATCCAAGGGACCGGACTTTTAGTTCGTAATAGCAGGAAGTTCGTTATAAGCGGGGTTCGTTATCGCGGGTTCGTTCCACTGTATTACAATTTCTAGTTTGTCTTTCTTCGGTTTCATTTTCGTCAAGTTTTCTACAGGTAAAAAGCCAAGATAAAGAATGCCACGATTCCAAACGTAGATGATGGTACAGACTAAAGATCCTCCCAGATGTGAGGTCAACGCTAAAAATATCTTCTTAACCTTATCTTAACTTTGCTGAACCGTAAAGCTATAGAAGTCTTCTCTTGATTTGTGGTACCACAGCTACTGACATCATAGGCATACTTAATAAATCAGAACCCTTGATATAATTGATATAATTAGTTAAACAATAAAATAGACACAAGTTACATCTAAATGTAATTAAGAAAAATTAGTTCTGGGTTTCATGTAGGAAGGAGGGTACTGGGTTATGAAGTATCTGGCAGAAGGCGAAGAGGGAGGCCGAAGGTAAAGATGGAAGGACGTGATTGACAGAGATATGGAGATTATTGGTGCGAGGGTTGCTGATGTGAAAAATAGAACAGGCTGGAGGCGCCTGATCTTCTGTGGCGACCCCTAGAGGTATGTAGCTGAAAGAAAAAGAAAAAGAAGGTCCATTCAGCGACAATAAAGTGTTCGAACATTAGATTTGTAGCGAGTGAAAATATGAATGTAAAGGCCTTATTGAGCAACACAGTTCTTAGTTATGTTTAATTCATCAGCTTCAGTTGTTTAAAAATAAAACACAATACATGGAAACTACTTTTTTATAATATTCTTTTTTTTTCATACTGTAAGCTTGTTTTTCCAACTTGAATCTTTCCCTTATTTGCAAGCGGTTTTTTGAGAATCAGACACACCAGTGCAAAGAAATTGTGACAGAGTAGTATATATTAACACCTATGTAATACCACTAAATGAATATGGTATGAGTCCTTCCATGACCATTCAACAAGTGAACCACAAGTTTTCACACCGTAGATCTCAGGAGACTGATCCACTGTGGCAACACCTAACGGGATAAACAGAAAGCTAAAGAAGAGAAAGAAGAAGTTTCATTAGTTGAAAAACTTTTGTATAGCTTGAAAGTTTTTGAAGAAAGTAAAACCAAATTTGAGAAAGGAATACTATCCCAGCTAATATTACTTCCAATGATTTCTTGAATTATTTAATTTGGAAAGTTGAATGATTATATTTTGTATCACTACAGAGGTACGTGTTGTGTTTTGGAGATGGATTTAGAATTATCCCTTATTTCTTTTGCTGCGTAAGAGCAGTTTGAAACAATAAGACAAAGAGGTCAGATGATTCATCAGTGTTACTGTTTACGTCAACATAACTGTAAGCAGAGGGCCCATCTCCGCGGTGTGGAAGTTCATTTATGGAGACTAGTTGAATCGCCGGAACATTTGTCTCAACAGCTGTTTTTTCTTTCACTTGCACTTTGTTTCGGTAAAGTGGAGGCTCCTTTGACAATCTTTCTCCTGCCCAATCTCTCCCATTACCAGTGTGTTTGGAGGCTCTTTTGACAATCTTTTTACTGGCCAATCTCTCCCATTACCAGTGTGTTTGGAGGCTCTTTTGACAATCTTTCTCCTGGCCAATCTCTCCCATTACCAGTGTGTTTGGAGGCTCTTTTGACAATCCTTTTACTGGCCAATCTCTCCCATTACCAGTGTGTTTGGAGGCTCTTTTGACAATCTTTCTCCTGGCCAATCTCTCCCATTACCAGTGTGTTTGGAGGCTCTTTTGACAATCTTTCTCCTGGCCAATCTCTCCCATTACCAGTGTGTTTGGAGGCTCTTTTGACAATCTTTCTCCTGGCCAATCTCTCCCATTACCAGTGTGTTTGGAGGCTCTTTTGACAATCTTTCTCCTGGCCAATCTCTCCCATTACCAGTGTGTTTGGAGGCTCTTTTGACAATCTTTCTCCTGGCCAATCTCTCCCATTACCAGTGTGTTTGGAGGCTCTTTTGACAATCTTTCTCCTGGCCAATCTCTCCCATTACCAGTGTGTTTGGAGGCTCTTTTGACAATCTTTCTCCTGGCCAATCTCTCCCATTACCAGTGTGTTTGGAGGCTCTTTTGACAATCTTTCTCCTGGCCAATCTCTCCCATTACCAGTGTGTTTGGAGGCTCTTTTGACAATCTTTCTCCTGGCCAATCTCTCCCATTACCAGTGTGTTTGGAGGCTCTTTTGACAATCTTTCTCCTGGCCAATCTCTCCCATTACCAGTGTGTTTGGAGGCTCTTTTGACAATCTTTCTCCTGGCCAATCTCTCCCATTACCAGTGTGTTTGGAGGCTCTTTTGACAATCTTTCTCCTGGCCAATCTCTCCCATTACCAGTGTGTTTGGAGGCTCTTTTGACAATCTTTCTCCTGGCCAATCTCTCCCATTACCAGTGTGTTTGGAGGCTCTTTTGACAATCTTTCTCCTGGCCAATCTCTCCCATTACCAGTGTGTTGCATCTTTTTGCGGTCTTTGACTGGGGATGTTTGTTATATCTTTTGTTCTTCTTAAATGCAGACAAAACAAACAGTATGGCTCTTCACTGTATTGAGAGGAAATCCTACCTTAGTATCTCAGTCTAACATAACCAGAATGATATCTTGGGATTTGCAATGATTAATAGCTTTATCTAGTTGGTCACATAACAAGAAGATATCTTCTTCATTGCTTTTTGCCGTTAAAGCATCCACTTGAATGATAGTTATATCAAAAGGTTTGGCCTTTAGTTTCACTACCAAAAGCATATAGAAAATATTCCAATATCCTAACAGTAATTTGCTCTTCTGTTGGTCCATCATACCAACTTTTCTTTTATGCAGACTACCTCTTGAGTAGATAACTTCATACACGTCTACATCAAGTTAAAAAAATTAAAAAAGGTATATCCAGCTGACAGATCTGGATTATTCATTGGCTCTATTTTAGTAAATATCGAGCACTCTGGAATTTTATTTTTTCATCTGCTTATGGGATGTACACGTCTATATCAAAAGTTCAGCAGTGCGTCCATTTTGTCTCACACAAATCCAGGACATCGTTGCTCAGTCTTTCCATCCTCAGCTTTACATTTGCTTATTTTTGTGGGTGGATATAGTGAACGAACATTCCTTGTTCTGAACCGTAGGTGTTTTGTTTCTGACAGTCGTAGAGGGCGGTCTGCCCCCACTTGTCATACATGGCATTCCCCATCGAGCCATGCGTTAAATTTTACGACAGGTACAACCCCTTTCACCCTGTTATCGTTTGGCAAAGTACGGTGATGGTTTACCACTAAGCATTGTTGGCGTCCCGTTGTCACCGCTAATCTTGTCTTTGATTCATCGTTCCGCCGGTGCCTCCCTTTATGTGCAAGATTACAAGTACTGTGATTAACACTAATCGATAAAATGTTGGGCACTCTCGAGTCATTTAGTCCGTTAGATAAAGAAATTTAACAGGATGTGTCTGTTGTCGCACACTGACACCTACTTGGAGCAAGACATGAGAGTTGAGTGTCTTCAGTAGATCAGAGATACCACCGAACAGTCAAGGGTTCTCCCTAAATGGTACCCAATCTGAGCAATCCATGCACCATTTGCCTGCGCCTTGTGTGAAAAAAACAACACAACTGGATGTTGATCAAGCTTAAGAAGGTGAGAATACATTGTCTGTGATTGACATTGTTTTGACTGGGACATATTTTCCGGTGCAAAACGTTAAGTCTTTTACATAAGTCTTTAATAATAGGCTCTACTATGGATGGAATATGCTCTGACACCTTGACAGTCACTGAAGAAGGGACCTCCAGTTTCTTTCCTCCTTTGTTTTCTGGTTTCCTGATACTCAAACTTTCATGGAGTGATATTTAGCCAAAAATTAGAGGTACCAGGCGCCTGTATGCGGCCCTATTTACTAGTTGGATTACTTAAGAGGTCTGAGATGTTTTTTAAATCAGGGCCTTCAAATGATAATATGAAAAGTGATAATTCTCATTCATAACATAACAACTTACACTGCGTGAAATTCCAAGTTGATCAAATTTATACCATTCTACGGATTATACCGTTTTCGATTCTCTTAGAAAAAGCGATGACAGAAGTAAACGTGATTCTGGGGGGGCAATCTTCCGGGGGGCAATTCTCCAGGCGGAAATTCATCGGATGCCGTGCAAAACTTGGAGTTTATAAAAATATACCGTCAGAGATGACGTTTTTATGTGTATAAAGTGGAAAGGGGATTAATAAACTGAATTTACCATTGATATCTGAAAGGATGAACTATCCTGCGTTGTTGTTAGAACGAAGTCTGCGGTGAGAAAGGTAAAATTAATGACCAAAAGGTGGCCCTGTAGTGTTTACCTTCATGCTCTGATGCATTTGATGGTTACTGCCTTTTGTTGCATTCTGATCAGTCTGTGTTTACTTATCAGGAGTGATTTTGGGAAATAAAAAATATACGTCTGCGACAACTGATTTAGATATTAATAATGAGGGCAATTAACTAATTAATGGGAATTTAATGAACAATAGACAATGGGATGGTGAACAGAAAAATTGTTTTGCATCACGTGCAACCTTTACTGGTGCACCCCTTCAATTGATTTCATCCAATGCAATAATTGAAGCCCACATGGGGAATGACCCAATTGTTTCCAGGTAAAGAAGATTCCCATGAAAAAGGGAGCCAGAACACTGATCGGAATTCAGAATTCAAAACAACTTGATTGATAAACGAGGTTGTTGGCAACCCACAAGACTTTTTGGCAAAGAAATGCACGTTATTTTTTAAAATCTGTATCATACAGAATGCAGGGATTATTTCAGAAAGTTGGAAGATCAGCATTCTACCAAAAGCTGAAAATATCCCAAATATGTAAACGAAGTTTTTATGTCAACCATGAATTCGTTCATTCCGGAGAGCCATTGTGTGGTAATGCCAAAATCTTTGGGAAGACATTGCTGCATCAAAGAAATCCTTTAACATCATCAGTAAGAAGAACGAGTTTAGCTCAAGTGGGGTTGCACAAGGTAAAACCAAATCTTTCAGACGATTTTTCAGGGAAGGATGTCAATTCATCAAAGAGCAAACAGTCACCCGAGATTATAGTCAGGTAATCGCACACTTAATTGCTTTCGGGTATTAGCAATTTAATACCTTCCGTCAATTATGTTTTTTTTAAAGTTGCCATTGGACGTAAATTGCCAGAAAATAGGAGTACTTTAATGATGATGGAATCAGATTCAGTAATTGTCACTTTCCATTTAAATGATGGTTGAGTTGTTGCTAAATTTTGTTTGCCACGATTTGCAGGAGGTTGGTGTTTTGTTTATATTTTCAAATGATTCGTCGAATTTTGGTTGCGAAATAATGCCTTTTTAATTTCTTTACCTATAGACCCTTTTGGGGGGATGTGATTCCATATATTTCGTATTTTAATAGAAGTCTTTTTGCCAGCATAATTAAGAATTAGTATGTTTGATTCTATTAACTCGCACATTGTTACCCAGTGCTAAACATTGAGGTCAAAATAGGCATGCCTATGATATGGGGATGGCAAGGATGGTGGTGGTTTTTTCAATATTAATATTTAGAGGCATCTTGAAACACTATAACGAAGTTGTTGCGAATAAAACTTGTGATTTTTTTAATTAAACGACTGTTATTATCTGTTGTTGTCCAACGTTTAAACACACGAGGTCTTTCAAATGGTATCCCTCGTTTGTTTAAATACGCCGAACAAAATTTGTACAATTTTCAAATTTAAAAAATGAAATTGCAATTAAACTACAACTAAGAGGTATGCTTTGGTTCTTTTGTATATACGTACCTCCATAATGATTGATGCGTACACATAAAACGTACTTAGTAAAACAACAGGCGGATATGCTGGATAAACATCAGGTAACTAGTAAAATTAATTAAAAGAAAGGACAGTATGGTAGAAAAACAGAGTACAGTGACCCTGTTACACTAGAACTACAACAACTACTACTATCTTTACTACTACTGTTTCGATTATTACCACTACTACTGCTACAATACATGTTGATACTAATCCTACTTTTACCACTGCTATTACTAGTAGTCCTTATGTTATTACTTCTCCCACAATTACCACCACCACTATCACTACTACTAGTACTACCACTGCTACTACTACTACTACTACTACTACTACTACTACTACTACTACTACTACTACTACTACTACTACTACTACTGGTTTTAGAGTGAGAGTTTCATCATTATGGAATTTTTCCAGACCAAAGCAGGACTGCAGAATCATTCATCATTCAGAAGGCTGGGCCAAACTTACACAATTAAATCTGCTATTGAGATGTAGGAAGCCACAAGTACAATAAGAAGAATGGCTTCCCAAGTGCTCTGCAGTGCACTGTACTGAGGGTGGTGCTACGCATTAGGATTCACCAGCATTTTCTGTAAAGTGATGCAAAATCATGGCTACTACATCTTTAAAACTACTCCTACCTGGTCACATTAAACAAAACCCTGGTCCCCACACACCTTCCTTTTGCAATACATATGTCACAGTTTTGCACACTGGGATTGGGTCTTTCCACTGCAATTCATGGAGGGGTTGGTGCATCTTCAGTGTACCACACGTAAAACACTAAAAAGTTACAACACACATCAAACAGGCATTTTATGCAGAAATACAAGCTGTAACAACAGATAATAAGTACCAGCATAACAAGTACTTCTCTCCTGACTGAATACTAACCAGCCAGCATCACACAGTTCACCTTCTCCTACACCTACCACCCACTTATCCTCTATCAGAACACCAAAATCCTCTCCACTCAACTTGCAGGCATTGAATTCCCCTCCTTGATATTTTTCTGGGTGAATACCAGTGCCAAACACAGACTCATTTGTCCACTGAAACATCACACAACTAGGCACAGATATTTCCACACAATTCTGACCAGTTCTGCATATTAAACGATAGAGACATGCACACACAAATACCACATCAAGCAAATTTCAAGCTTACTTCCCCAGACATTACTGCTCACTCAACATAGAGCCATCATTTACATGGGAAACAGACAGACCTATCATCAACTAGCTTCCTGTCATAATAACACCCCACACCTTATGTGACACTTGCTCACACACCACACACCATTCTCTACTACAAGCACACTGCCTGGGATGAGTTTTTTATGAACACCGAGGGTCATTTCGAGAAGCTAAACATCACACACATAACATCACCACAAGTACTCAATAACACAACAAAATAATTTAATGATACAATTAATAATAATAATAAATAATAATAATAATAATAACCAACTTTACCAATGATGGAGCCAGAAAGCTCTGCATGGGCAGTACGTTCTCCGAAGCCAAAATGCTGATGTAGATCAAGTTGCAACCCATCAGTGGCTGAGGAGTTCAGGACTGAAGGCAGAGACTGAAGGCTTCATCGTTGCAGCACAAGATCAATCTCTCTTTACGCAGAACTATCAAGCTAACATCTTGAGGAACGGAGGCGATCCTAAGTGCAGATTTTGCGATCAGTTTGTTGAAATCATCGACCATTTAGTCTCGGGATGCCCAGTATTGACACCGAGTGAATATGTGAAACGTCATGATAGGGTTGGACAGTATTTGCACTGGGGAATATGTCAGCATTATCACGTAGAAACACCTACCAAGTGGTACGAACACCATCCTCTGCCAGTGATTAATGGTCCAAATGTTACCATCTTATGGGACTTTCCGGTTAATACTGATAGAACCATTCAAGCTAACTGCCCAGATATCATTATTAAAGACCACCTAACGAAAACAGCAGATTTTGCGATCAGTTTGTGGAAACCATCGACCACTTAGTCTCGGGATGCCCAGTATTGACACCGAGTGAATATGTGAAACGTCATGATAGGGTTGGACAGTATTTGCACTGGGGAATATGTCAGCATTATCACGTAGAAACACCTACCAAGTGGTACGAACACCATCCTCTGCCAGTGATTAATGGTCCAAATGTTACCATCTTATGGGACTTTCCGGTTAATACTGATAGAACCATTCAAGCTAACCGCCCAGATATCATTATTAAAGACCACCTAACGAAAACATGTACATTGATCGATATGAGTATCCAGAATGATAAAAATATCTCCGTCAAACAGTTTGATAAGTTAAACAAGTATAAGGATCTTGAAATCGAGATTGCTAAAATGTGGAATCTTAAAACAACAACGGTTCTAGTAATAATAGGAGCTTTGGGAATGATTAAAAAGGGAACAGATAAACATCTTCCGGGCAACCATAACCTACAGGAGATACAAAAGATTATCCTTACCAGCACCGCAAATATACTAAGAAAATCTTTGTCCACATAAAGAAACAATTTATTACAAGAACATTTATACTTTTTGATACAATTTTTAATTCTATTTGTATTATACTTTCTTTTGTACTCCACATTTATTGAACAATTAAGTTGCTCGTAGAAGCCTTTGCTTGCCTCAGGTCACTGGGTGTGACCCGGTAAATAATTGTAAATAAACAGCATTCATAAGAAAACCGTACATAATAATAATAATAATAATGATAATAATAATAATAATAATAATAATAATAATAGTAAACCGCACCTGACCTTAACAAGTTGTGCATATCCCGAAAGGGCTGACACATAACACATTTCTGTTTAACAGGCGGAGTAGTGGGGGAGCATCATATCTAGGTGTCGTGAGCGTGGATCTCTTGTTCTAAAGCGCTGAGTACCGAGTTTTTACTTTGTTACTTAGTCCTAAGGTCTTTGGTAAAGCCTCACTACGGAGACCGATTTAAGCAGAAAGGGTCACCTAAACTAAGAAACCTAAACAGGCCCCACCTGCAAGGTCATGTGCCGTTTTAATTAACATCAATATCGCACACACTTTGATGTGATGCATGCACCAAGCTTACCCTTATCGGGCTGGGAGTCGGATGGGTTTGCTGGGATTTCTACCCTTGAGATCCCGGGCCCTTCTATTGCTCCATCACTCAATAATAACATCAAGTTATACCTACACTAGGATTCTATGTCCTTAAAACCACAGCTGACATTATCATCATTCTCTATCTAACGATGTCTTCCATTTAATAATGGTAATTGGCCAATTAAACAATAAATTGGTTCAGTTTATTATATTTTTGTACTTTACCTGAGGTTTTGTAGAAGTATTCTACCTCACGCTCATTTAATTCCAGTTTCCAAATCACTAGTTCACCAACGTAAAGTCTTGCATATAGATGTTTGTACTGATCAGCATCATTTGGCCTTCCGATAGTCAACATCGTATAAGTATCAACTACCCTTTGATCTGATTTCTTTGAAAATTCCTTTGAAACGAGTCGTCCATTTTCGTAATATTGAAGCCCGTTGGATGGACTCCATGTAAATGTCATCATAAACCAAACTTCCTTTGGAATTTGATTTCGGACGAGTTCGTATGAAGTAGATTTAGTGGCTAATCTCAAGCGGTATTTGCCTTCCTCTTGATTAAATGAAAACCCAGGTGACCGTGTTGCTTGTGCACCAGATGAAAATAGAAAGCCGCCATTTTCATATTTAAGAAACATCGAGACACTTAAACCTTTATCACAGAGTGTAGGATCGCTGATGCAATTATCTGTGAGGAAAGGAAAACAAGAAGCATTAAAAAATTAAATGTTTAAGTATTGAATGGTTTTCATCACTAAGACTCTCAGGGTCCACCTGTTGCAATGCAGGCCTTGGAGCATTCTAGTGTTTATCGAACGAGAGCATCAAACATGTGTGAGCCCTCGCCAGCCATTGGCTATGACTTACAAATCAAAACGTATTAGTCTAAGATGTGGCGGTACATATTAAAGTATGGAAGAAAATTAACTGCTAAACATACTATGGTAACCGATAAACATAATATGAAGCGGATAAACATAATATGGTGGCTGATAAACATAATATAATAACCGATAAACATAACATTGTAGCCGATTCATCCAGTTCAATATTTTCAGCAAATAAAACTTATCTTCAAATGAAATTATGTATGCATTATGTATATGCCTTTTTAGATATAGTAACCAGCATAAATACATTTTGTTTATCAGTAGTGCGACTGTTTAGTATAGCTACATACACAGTTCATTACCAAGTGGATAATTCTTTGGCCGAATATAAAACTCATACACAGTAAAAAGAAGTTTAGAGCCAATGTTTAGGGTTAAAATGTTTAGCGATAAAATGTTGGGGATAAAATATTTAGGGATAAAATGTTTAGGAATAAATTGTTTAGGAATAAAATGTTTAGGAATACAATGTTTTGGGATAAAATGTTTAGGAATAAAATATTTAGGGATAAAATGTTTTGGGATAAAATGTTTAGGGATAAATTGTTTAGGGATAAATTGTTTAGGAATAAAGTGTTTAGGAATACAATGTTTAGGGATAAAATGTTTAGGAATAAATTGTTTAGGGATAAAATGTTTAGGAATAAATTGTTTAGGAATAAAGTGTTTTGGGATAAAATATTTAGGGATAAAATGTTTAGGAATAAAATGTTTAGGAATACAATGTTTTGGGATAAAATGAAAAGGGAACAGATAAACATCTTGCGAAAATTCCGGGCAACCATAACCTACAGGAGATACAAAAGATTGTCCTTACCCGCACCACAAATATACTAAGAAAATCTTTGTCCACATAAAGAAACAATTTATTACAAGAACTTTTATACTTTTTGATACTATTTTTAATCCTATTTGTATTATACTTTCTTTTGTACTCCACATTTATTGAACAATTAAGTTGCTCGTAGAAACCTTTGCTTGCCTCAGGTCACTGGGTGTGACCTGGTAAGTAATTGTAAATAAACAGAATTCATAAGAAAACCGTACATAATAATAATAATAATAATAATAATAATAATAATAATAATAATAAACAAAAGACACGTTCCAACACACAACAAAAAACATTGCAACCCAAACTTTTGACTTAAAACAAATTTATAAGAGAAAGTAACAACTTGCAAAGGACATCAACTCACCACCACCCACCCACCCATACAAAATTCACATTAAACCACGTACAAGAGTTAAGCACAGAAATAAACACCTAGCACAGAAAGAGAAAGAAAACTGATTAGCTTGTCAAGAAACAGTAAATTACAAGAGTCATTCATCCAAATGACAAAAAACTATCAACCGTCTCATCAGAGGAAATATACAAGGTCATGCCTCTATTACCTTAACAGACAAATGCCTTCACACAAACAACAAGGTAATATCCTAATAGACCACTACCCAAAAATCAGTCACCCTCTCAAACAAAAGAAGATAGAGTCATCTACAACACTACTCTGCACACCATTCAAAGTAGTAGAATACATTATCTTACTCAAACCATACCACATATACCACACACACCACTGTTACCCACACAACATGACTATAGACCACAATACTTACCAATCTCACACAAAAAATACAGAATGGCATCAATTCAAGTTGCCCTGAACAATGTACACTTCTAATCACAATAGACATGAGTCTTTTACACAATTTGAAAACTTCCCCACACAAAATAGACTGAATGTATCACTTCTTCATTCACAAGCACATTACTCAGAAGTCACAACAAAGAACATCAGGGCAGACCCATAGTAACACTTAAATTCCTCACAGTTCCACTATCCACATGAAACAGAAATCCTAGGAGAAATGTATGGTACTCCCATGTACCACATATCACCAATATTATCAAAAAATGCAGACCCAGACTGAACACACTAGATGCACTAAGAAGCACAAAGTTTGTACAACACAAAGAAACACTCACCATAGTAGACAAATAATACTTCTTCTCCATAGTGGACTAATCTTAGCACTGTCTTGCACCCTGGCTATCCAACACACAACTAAACAGAGTACAACTCAACCAAAAGACAACACTTAGAATTACCCTGGTCAGTACACAGTCCACAACCTTAGAGGAATTACATGACAAACCCAAGATCCTTACAGTCTGACAGCATATACCACCACCCTCAAACATCACACAATGTAAGAAACACATCCAAACTCCCCTCATCAGACAAGCACTCAACCACCCACCCCAAAAAACAAAATACTAGATGCCCTCCACCCACTATAAACTATATAGAAACTCAGCTGTCAAGGTAGAAGAGAGTACACCTACCACAACTTCGATGTGGCCATCACCAAACAACAGCAAGACAGACTTTTTTCTCACTCTGGCAAGTTAGTTCCTCATACAGTTACAAGTATCATAGAGAATTCTGCTCACTTCTCAGCCCTCAGACAACAGCATAAAATTAGTAACACCCTACAGTTATGGTAGGATCCAGTCAGTACCATCCCTCTTTTTGTGTGGTGCCAGCTTCCTATCATAACAGAGAGAGGAGAATCAGAACAATAGCAGCAACTGCTACTACTGCTGCTGCAGCTGCAACCACTACACCTAGAGGTACAACTAATACTATTACTATTATTATTACTATTACTATTACCATTACCATTACCATGCCTGCTGCTACAACAACTACTGCTACCACTGCTACTACCACTACACCAAGAAGTACTACTGCTACCATTACTATTACTATTAGTTTAGCAATCCCTGCTGCTACAACCACTCCCACACTACTACTACCATTACTACCACCACTTATTTGTTTTCATGTTTACAATATTTTTTATTTGCTCTTCATGGTATTTACTGCATTTCTCATCTTTTCTTAAGTGTTTTTTGCCATTATTTGTTTTTTTTATTTTATGACTATGCCCCAAACAAGGTTTGTTAGGTGATTGAATTTGTTTTGTAAGTGTATTTGAGAAGAAAGAGATCAATTAATAAAGATGCCACTGCATTGCTTTTTATCAGTTTTTTTGTATGAGTTTAGCTTACTATATTGTTATTTTTAGCCCTAGTTTTGATATTTTCATATTGTACTGCCGGTCAAAGGGCTGAAACACAGTGACAGAAAAGTAAGGGTTTGACAAACCTCCTAATTAATCATTGGCTTTTGGCCTTATTTTAGGGTAAAAGTGAGTTTTTGAAAATAACTAATGTGGTATTTACCGTTTGAATTAGTACGACAATGCCTTTTTGAACTTGACTAATGAGAAGTAAACACGCATCTTTTTCTCTCTCTCACCCAACACTCATATGGCGACGAAGATCGGCGGATGAGCAGAGGAAACATAACCTAAAGCATGCAGAAGAAGAGTAGAATATTTTCACGTATTTTACAAGTGTGACATACATTATAGACTCATCAACAGTCCAAAACCCTCCAGCACATTTGTCAACAAAGCCCTGCTGGATGGCCATCTTGAGTTCACTTTTGGCGAAATAGTCTTGATTATCGAGAAAAGCGTTTACACGCCGACAAGAGAGCCCTATCTACACGACGCAAAATATGGCTTCCTCACTCACTAGCATCAAATGGAGTGTCAAAGAGTTCCTACCAGACGACGGACCCAGGCACAACATCGACCGACGTTGGAAAGAATTGATAGGGAATTTCGAGCTTGTATTGAATTTTGAAGGGAACGAAGATCCAGCGGAAGGAAAACCAAAGAAGAAAGCAGCCATGCTGACAGTGGGAGGAACTGACCTCAGGGAAATTTTTGCGACACTTACTCCTACAGGCGACACTTACGTCGCTGCTAAACAAGCACTTTCCGACCATATTTTACCGACAAAGAATTTAACAGCGCAAGGGTACAGATTTTTCTGCACAAAGCCAAGTTCACCTGAAGAAAATCACGATGATTGGATAACAAGACTGAGGTCACTAGGCAAAGACTGTGAAATTGATAAGATGGATTTAGACGAGACCATCAAGTTAGTAGTGACACTGCACACTCATTTAGACAAACTGCAAAGGGATATCATAGCAAAGGGTATGAACCTGACAGCATTAAGAGAAACAGCTCGCGCGCTAGAACTCACACATAGAGAAGTCACATTTACGAAAGAAAACAACATAGACGCGGAAGTCAGAGCAATAACATAAAATCGTTACCAAGGCAAGAAACCAGCCGAGCAGGTTAACCGACACAACAGACGTAAGCCAACCAGTACAGGTGCCATTAAAGTATGTCGACACTGTGGCCAGCAAACTCCTCATAAAAGCAAATGTAAAGCCCTTGGTGTGACATGCAACAAATTTCAGAAGAAGGGACATTTCGCTGTGGTTTGTCAATCAAAACCACACAAAGTCAAACAGACCAGTGCAGCTACAGACAGCAAAGATGACAGCGACCAAGATGCATACAACATCGATCAGATTACTTGGAAATTAGACAAAATTCACGCTGTCAAGATTGATGAACGAAGCGGAAACTACAGGGACTCGTCGATGTCTGCAGCCTATAACATCAATGAGATCGCACAGATACAAAGGGACATAGTCGTCCATGACCAATATGAAACCAAGGTCAAAATCAAGCTTGCGAATCAGAGGATCAAAGTTCAAGTGGACTCGGGAGCCGACGTAACTGTGATGGACTTCAATATGTATAAAAGCCTTTAAAAGCCACCAAAAATTAAACCATCTGAAGCCAAGATAAAGCCCTACAACTCGCCTCCCATTGCGACAGAGGGATTCATATGAGTAGACGCAGCCACAAGAGCGCACAAAGTTAAAGTGAAATTCTACATAAAGAACAAAGAAAGAAAAACACCAATTTTAGGCAAATATACAACCTTTGACCTCGACATCTTGCAGATTAACCTTAACCAACTAGAAGAACGGTCACAGGAAAAATCACAAACAACAGTTCGAAAAGAATCCTCTCAACACTTGACATACTCAGAGATGAGCAAAAAGTTCATCTCTGAGTATGTCAGTTTTCAAATGTTGTGCTAACACCTAAAACTGATCCGTGGTAAGTCAGAGTGAACATCGACATGACGACAGCAAATACGGCGATAAAAAGAACAAGGCATGTTATACCTACAGTAGAAGAGCTAAGATACCACCTCAACGGAGCGAGACGCTTTTTCAAACTTGATATGAGACAAGGCTACGTGCAGCTGGAATTAGAACCACCATCAAAGTACATGACAGCATTTTACACTCGCAAAGGCCTGAGAAGATTCAAATGCCTAAATCTCGGTACAAATTCGGCAACGGAGATATTTCACCAGGAAATATAACAGATTTTAGTATACATTCCGAACACTCAAAACTTATATGATGACATCATTGTATATGGTAAAGCAAAGAATGAATGTGACATTGCACTAGCGCAGGTGTTACAACGCCTTGAAGGTTGCGGACTGACGTTGGGACTTACGAAGTGTCAATTCGATCAAAACAAAATCGAGTTCTTCGGAATGAAATTCTCACAAAAAGGCATGCATCCGACAACAGATAAATTTCAAACTCTTTTAAATGCAAAACCGCCCATCTCTGTACTCGAAGTCAGATCATTCTTAGGCGTGGCTAACTACAGCTGCAATTTCATTCCCAACTTTTCACAGACTGTATTTGTATAAAAGACCTCAATGGCGTCTATTATTTCATCTGGAATAACAAAAAGTTGGAGTGTTTTAGACATCATAGATCATAGATCTCACTTAACACTTCAACTTCAAAGGTGGAAACTTGTTTTAGGCGTTAAAAAATGTCAGTTTCCATGTTATTTGCCCAATAATACTCCATGTGCCTGATTTATTTAAATAATTTATATTTTGATTTACTTTTGATAAACAGGATTTTTTTCCTCTTAAATGATTTTAAACCTAACTAAATTGTTTTTCAAGCTTCATAAGTTAATTTACACTTTTAAGTAACAAATTATAACTTTATGAATACTGATCCTGATACCAGTATTACATATATACATGGTAATTAAGTAATGTTAAAATTAACTGAAGTCTATAACCAATAATGCTGACAATATTATTTTTTTTAGACATTGTATGCAGCACCTTTACTTAATAAACGTGTAATCTCTAGCTAGAACGGTTTTTTTGGGGTTTTTTTCAGTTTTTAACGTCATTTTTCTCCAGCAATTAGGGCTCAGACGGTGCCCTTCAGAGGGACTTTGATTTGGCAGTGAGGAATTTCTTGGCCGGAAGCCCTTCCTGACGCCTACCAATGGCCTTTTCTTTTTGCAAAGTTCCAAATTCTCTTCGACAGCTCGGGGAATCGAACCCGGAACTCTTGATTACTGTGCAGTGCACTAACAATTAAGCTACGGCTCCTCAGAGTGTTCTTGTCAATCTTTAGCAGAGCATATATCTCTCATAAGTATTATTATGACATAAGCTTCACCTTTATCAAGTGGATTGAATGTTATTAATACAAAACTGGCATCACTGCGATTTTGTGAAAATTTCTTATCTTTTTGTTTTGTAGCAAAGAAGATGGAGATAGTGACACTGATACAGTTTATAACATTGGAACAAAAGAGGAAGAGACTGTGTATAGACACAAAGAACCATTTATTTGTCAGTATGGCGGAATTCTGCCTGAAATTGAAGTTGAATATGAATATTGGGGGAATTTGAATGAAGAGAAAAGTAATGTAATTCTTTTACATACTGGCCTTTCAGCCTCGGCACATGCAAAAATGCATATTGTAAGTGATTAGTTTTTAATTTTTGTGATTTAGTTTTAAAGTTAAACATAACACTTTTGATATATAATATGTTCACATATAGTATTACATATAAATATATACATAAATATGTGGTATATAATTTCCTGTAGATAATATCTCTGTAATTCTAAGCACCCGTATAGCCTGTCACTTCTATTATAGGTAAGAAAACAGATATTTTGGCAAGTTCTTTAATTCAACACAAATGCTTTGCAAAATTGGATGTTGATCAAAGAAAACAATTGATATCAATTTTAAACCCAATTTAGTTCATTAATCAATTGAAATTGGAAAGAAATAACAGTAAATATTACAATTCAATACCTATACAAGTTCAGTGACAGTGTCAAAGTAAACTATTTTTATAAGAAACATCATATAAACAGTAGACATTGTAGACATATTATTTTCATTGGCAAATTAGGTATGACAGGTGAATGTAGTACGCTATAATAGTGTTTAAAAGAATGCTACAGCACAAAGAAATCCAACAGACGAAAATGAAGATCACATCTCTATCAACGGAGAATCAATAGAGAACGTCCAAAAATTCATCTACCTCAGGGCAACTTTCACCAACGACTATGACGACTCCGTTGAAATTTAAAGAAGAATCGGAATTGCTAAGAATGCAACCGTAGCCCTAACAAACATCTGGAAAGATAGAAGCATCTCACTGAAGACAAAGAAGAGATTACTGAACTCAATGGTGTTTTCCATCGCTTGCTACGGGTCAGAATGTTGGACCCTGAAAACCTCTGACATCAAGAAAATTGAAAGTTTTGAACTATGGTGCTATCGAAGACTACTCCACATTAGCTGGGATGAAAAGATCACAAACGAAGAAGTTATCCGAAGAAGTGGCTGCAAAAGAAGGCTGATGGGTATTATAAACGAACGGAAATTGACATTCATTGGTCACGTCCTGCGCNAATGTTGGACCCTGAAAACCTCTGACATCAAGAAAATTGAAAGTTTTGAACTATGGTGCTATCGAAGACTACTCCACATTAGCTGGGATGAAAAGATCACAAACGAAGAAGTTATCCGAAGAAGTGGCTGCAAAAGAAGGCTGATGGGTATTATAAACGAACGGAAATTGACATTCATTGGTCACGTCCTGCGCCGCTAGTACCTCACCAAGCTACTGCTCACTGGGATGGTATACGGACCTAGGGGAAAGGGCCGACCCAAGACACGCTACTCAGACTCTATGAGGAAGATTTGTGGAATTTCGATGGCGGGTACTGCGAGGATGGCTCAGGACCGAGAGAAGGGGAGAAACATGGTGCAGAGGGCCACGGCGGGTCGAACACGACCAATCCGTTGATGATGATGACAGCACGAAGATTCATGACGTGGTACAGACGAAAACTTCAATGATGTTAAAACACTATTGCCATGTGCAGAATGATATACATACACTACTTTGAAAATTTGATGAGAATTTTATTTTGTTATGGAACATAAGCCACCATTGAATATAATCCTTTCTTGCATACCCCTAAATCTCGTGGAGGGAATTGGAGTTGACCCTCAATAACTAGAACACTGGTTAATTGAAACGAGTGTTTAGAGCCATTTCATTTGATCCCTCAGATTTATTCATAGACCCTTATTTATTTCTTGGGATATTTGGAACCTGTGTAGGAGTAACTATTTTAGTTTTAGTATGTTGTGGCCAAATTAGTTTATAGATTTTCTCAGAAGGTTGCCCATCAGGGATTCAGGTATACTTTCCTTTCTATGCTTGGCAAAGTTAAAGACAAAGATGTGCAGACAGTTTTGATATATCCCCCTTTATATAATTATTGAATATATCATTGCCTATTTTAAAATCGTTTTCTTTATTTTGGTCTGCGCCTAGGAAAGTATTTTTCTATGACATGATATGTAATTTATTCTTTTCGGGTTGTACAAATTTATGGCTGCTTGTTTTGTAAGTTTGCAGGGTGTTTTCGTGAATTTTGCACTTAATATAAAGTGAACATATATGTCAAATGCCACTCACTTTCTGCACGTGTATTTGCTAAAACGTAGAAAAAATATAAAAAGAATTTAGTTTCAAAGTAAAACTTTTTTTTTTTGCTTGAAAAGAAAACATTGTGGTGATGAGAAGTTGGGTCACATGATTTGTGACAGGTACAATGTAAATTATATGTGTAATATAAAGTGTGCATTTCATTCACCAAATGCAGATAATCATAAAAAAACCACACACACATATACACACAAGTTCAGTCTTTTTGTATAGCTTGACAATGTCAGAAATATCTCATAAGTTAAAGTTAAGAATGATTAAAATGGAATCAGGCACCAAATTTAAGTGAAGTAAATATAATTAGACGTGTGAAAGTATCTGAAGTTGACAATGTTGACAATGCCCATCTACAGATTCACACAGAAAGTTGAGAGGGATGATTACTGACAAGTATCATATTTCTGCTGGCCAGAAGGAGAGCACTAATGTCTTTGTTAATAAGCTAGTCGTGATTAGAGCTCACTACTGAAAGAGCAGTCCATAAGCTTACACATTTTCATGAGTGAACTCTTAAGTTAGGTTTGGAAAATGTATCAAATAAAGCGAGCTGGGAGATGATGAACTTTTCACAGACTGCTGTATAGTTTATTTTTGTATCCTGTTATTTTATAATAAGTTTGCAGTCATGGTCTGTTTTCTGCACTCATTTTAACACGGAGTAATAAATAGCATAAATAAATAATGCTCTATCTATGAACCATGCAAATAATATTCAATTTTAAGTTTCAAATCGCAATGCTTGATTAAAATTAAATGCACAGTTCAAATATTTCAGAGCACGTTCAATACTCAGTACTTTAAATCAAAAGTTCGTTTGATTAAGAGACTTTTTCCTAAACTACAAAAAACACATCCTGGTGTGATTCAGCAATACTACATCCTTTTGTGATTCATAGATATTTAAGAACACAATCATGTCAAATGCATGACAGAACTTAAGAAAATGGACACCCATGCAATAGCTTCGGTAATCGGTAATCCCTCTAGTGGAGAAAACATACAAATATGCCCCAATAACGTGTAAATCGATTGATTCAACAAAAAATAGACGTGGCTGCCAGTACTTCTTGTGGATTCAAAACTCTAAAAAGCAAGGTACAAAACGATATTCATTGCCAAAAAAGTGAAATCACGAGTTTGTGATGAAATATTTACTGCCAGAGTTTCTCAGAATTAGGAAAAGTCGTGATCAGCTAGTCAAGAGTGTAGCTCTATTCACAGCAGGCTCTTGTTTCCTGATAGAGTCTTGAACTACAAATGGTAGATTTTCTGTATTAAAAGAAGATTCCTGGTTCTTAATAACTGCAGCAACGTGTGACATACTATCTTCAGCACATGATAACATGATAAAGCTCTTACATGAAAAGAATGTTAACCTCTTGATAATTTACTTCCGGTTTTAGATGCCTCATATGAAATGAAATGTACGCGGTACAGATGTACCCGACACTCAGCATTATATTTGTCGAGAGGTCAATTTAAATCATTGCAACAACTTTTGTTGAATTCACTTTTAGATTGTAAGTCTCAGTATTTGGGAATCGCCTGAGCTGACTCACCTTTTCGGTTTTTGCAACGCATACCGACACTGTACTTAATGCTTTTACCTACCTGGTTAAATTCAATTTTCGATTTTCGATCTCTTACCCTTGTGACTCCTCCACCGCCCGTGCAGTTGGAATATAATGTAGCCTGTGTTTAGTGGAGGACTACCAGCCACCCTGACGTCAAATATGAGCTTTCTGTGTTCCTTCGTTTGCTAAACATTTGGGACCACGCACTCAGACACATATACAGACTTTGAATTTTATACATTTAGATTTACGCCACAGCAAGCCATATGTACTAGTCTCAAAAGTAATTATGAATATTAAAGTCAAATGTTTGTTTTAAAGTTTAAATAAAAAGAAACAATATGGCCCAAACATTTAGTGCTAAAATTAAAATGAAACTTTTTGTCAACACTGTGAAATTATGAAAATTGAGTAAATTACAAATTTCATTACCTTTTGAGAATATCACTGCCCACTTTTAATACATCGTTAAGCCTTAAAAGCTAAAGAATTGCATTTTTAGCATACCAAAGATTAAACCGGGGTTATATTACAATATTTTGTACATGACCCACAGATGTGCAACAAAAATTTAAAAACTGAGGATAATTGTCCCGCACAAACCTGATAAAGACTGAGGTCTTGAATGAAATGAGTTTTTTTTAGAAGGAAAAATAACAATAGATTTAATTACGTCGTTAAGGAGGCATCATACTTTAAAAAAGTGTGTCTCTTTTACATCATGCAACGTCAGTTGTCCTACTTCGACACATAGCACGGCATACCGGTATACAACGCGACATACTAGATGGAAAACTTTCAGGGAAAAGGGCCCGTGGACGTCAGAGGCAGAAGTGAACTGACAGGATAGCAAAAACAACACAGCTAACGCAACCTGAGCTGAGACGTGAAGTGCAGGACCGGCAGAATTGGAGATCCAGGGTCACCAACCTCCGGATCGGAGACGGCACTTAGGATGGATGGATGGATGTTTTACTTAATTATTTTAGTAGTTTCACAGTTATCAGGAAGTTAATTTATAAAATAGAAGTGTGACCAAACCATTGCAGCATTGCAATCTTGAAAAATTATCTTTGATATACTCTTACCAAATTGGAGAGCTTAATCAGGATGCCTAATTTCTCGTTTATTTTTTTGCTGAGCAACACAGATTCATATACTGGGAGATTGTCTTGACCTCCAATGCATAATACTCGTAGCTCTATTGATTTGTCAGACATGACATGTTTTAAACACCGAAAAAGATTTTTCCAGCTTTGAGGCAAAACCTTTGAGATAAAGAGTTGGCTCAACTTATAGTGGAATATTTTTGAATTCCAGTTAGTATTTTTGTAACCGTGTCCACATGCAGTGGTTGTTGATGAACTCAAAAATTGAAGATATGTGATATATAAGCCCTTGTCACTCAGTACGTAATTAGGTTTATCTATGCACATTCCTGAATTTAAAGTGAATCAGGAATTGATTTCACTCAAGGATTATATTCTAATTAGCAAATTTCGTGGCTTGATAATTTACTCATTTCACAATCCATTTTGACTCCAGCGTTCATTGTCGATTATCTATTTTGCTGATTCCAGAAAATCATTTAATTGCTTTGATGCCTTGAAACTTGCAGTCTTTTTGTTATTCTGATGAAAGCGTATTGCCAATCAGAATTAAGGAGATTTACTTACTCCATTCGAAGGAATATAGTTAGTGAAACCAGCATTTACTTTGAGGGGGTCAATGATATGTGGTTTGTGCCATTCATTAGGTAATTTAGACTGATGAAGGATAACATCTACTAGTTCATAATGATTCCTTAAATATACTAAAGGGTCCCATTTGTACAGTAAAGCAACTGACAGCGCAAATTTATGAGTGTTTTTTGAGCGGAAACTATAACAAACCATTTTTGTTGCTAAGTAACTTAGAAATAATCAATATGATTGACAGTTGTTTTCCTGTGAAAATTAAACCTGTGGATTTGTTAAAAAGTTTTGTTACAACGATTTGGATACCTCTTTTTTTGTTTATCCTATTTAGGGTAAGAAAAACTCAATGCCAGGGTGGTGGGAAAAGTTTATTGGTCCAGGAGGAAAAGTGGATACAGACAAATTTTTTGTTGTTTGTGCAAGTAACCTGGGTGGATGTTATGGCACAACGTAAGTGGTTATTTAGTTAATAATTAATATATATATATATATATCAATTATATATATTATATAAATATATATAAATATATATATTATATTTTATATATATATATTTATATATATATAAATATATATATATATAGTTGAATTTGTTCCTGACTACATGAATGACTGAGGAAAACATCTACTCGGGTTTCCCAAACAATACGAACTTATAACTGCAAACACATTGGACTGTCATAAACAGTCAGGAACATTTACATGAAATTCCCCAGGAAATATCAATCCTTATCAAATCAGTTTTATTTAGGTCAAAAAATGCTATTAAACCAGTTTTAATGGGGCAAAAACACGATAATTCTCAGGGGTAGATATCAACAGCGACCTTGAACTCCTCATGATGGCATAAATTGACCCTTCAATATATTCATATGTATTGAATTTTTCTTGTCGTTCTTTCGGTATGCCATCGCAGTTCTAACCCATTGTCGTCTTACATTAATTCCCATTTCTGTAATCCTTCATAAGGCTTCCTGGTCACTGATTTATTTTTTTTGATGATCCAACCGTTTTAATCTACTCCTTAATAGCACGTCTAACTGCTCAATTCCACACCTTTGGGAACTACTAAACTTCGTAGCACATTCCTTCAAGTAACTTGAGCCAGATACCTTAGCATTCTTCTGTCACACCTTGTTTCTGTAACGAAAGATTGGAGAGAAGTGTGGAAGTAATGGTGCCAGAAATGAGATTGGTAATATTTTGATGGGATATTATGTGGATTGTGAAGAAATAGTTGTTTGCCAACAAACTCGCAAGCACGTGCACACTATGCACATGCGTTCAAGTTTTTAACCACAAAATTGGTCGTTAATATCATCCCTTCGCCCAAAATATGTTTACAGTATTTTTATATCAACTAAATTGGTTTAATTTTTCATCAAATTTAATGTAACAGATGGAGAAAATTTTGAATTAGAGAAAAATGAGTATATCAGTATATTAAAAGATGTCAAAAAAGTATAAAAAAGAAGTATGTTATTTTCACAATTTACTTGCACTTCCTGTATGTTGGGATCAGTTGATCTTACCTTGGGCAAAATGTCGTCATTCTATGGGAGGGTTAGCCCTGTGTGCCTTATTTGTATGAGATGTAAAACGATAGAAATCTGGGGAAAGAGCAAGTGTTAGTCGATAGGTCATCAGGCCATGGTAGCCACAAGCAGTGGTTCGAATCCATTTCGGCAAACGCATATCCTTCAGTTTTCTATTTTAAGTATTTTTCATGTTTTTCGCTTTATTACTGTACTTTTGGGTTTATTTTTACTTGTCTTTGATTTTGACATTAAGCATTATTTCATATACTTTGGTAGGGGTCCAAAATCCATCAATCCAAAAACTGGAAGGGTAAGTTAGTGATTACGCTTTTATTAAAAATTTGATTTTACAAACATACCAGGAAAAATATCAAGTAAAGTATTTAAGTGTTTAACTCCGATTCCTACCTGCTTCTTACCACTATTAATGCCCTCAGTTGACCTTCTTGGTCCTTCAGGTATCTAAAAGTATGAGAGAAACCGTTTAGTGAAGTGGATATAAAAAAATGAAAAAGCATTTGCTGGTCATTTGATTTGGATAAATTTTAGACACCAAGAAGAACCACTTTGATCAATTTCAGTATTACTATATTGTACGGTATATAAAAGGAGGTACATTTCAGCATTTTTTAAACGTAAACTACTACCTCGAATTATACATTGAATACATAAATTTGAACATTGAAACAATATTGTTTTAATCTTTACCATTTCTGCTTTGAATGACACCCCGTCGTGTTTTTAATTAGTAATATTAAGCACTTAAACTCACGTGCTCTTGGTACCACCATTATGAATAAACATTGATGACACTTATAATGGCACCCTCTCTTGTTTTAAGCCAGTAAAATTAGGCATTCAAACTCATGCGCTCTTATTACCAGCATCATGAATAGCATTGACGACCAGTATCATGAATAGCATTGTCAAAATCATTACGAAAACACCACACAACAAACCTGACATGATCATATGGGACAAATCTACGAAAGTTTGCTCTATTGTCGAATTCAGCTGCCCAACTGACATCACTATCAAAAACAAGATCGACGAAAAGATGAACAACTACGCACCACTACTGAGAAACATGCAGATAATGTATCCCAACTATCGGTTTAAAATGCTACCAATCATCGTCGGGGCACTTGGATATGTCCCAAAATGTCTGCAAGAAGTAATGGAAGAACTTGTTTCGAGAAGAAAGAAACGGCGAAACATATAAATAAAATACAAAATATAGTTACGAGTGGAACTGTTAAGATTTGCAAAACCTTCCTTAAGTTTTAAATAATATATTTTTGTAACTTAAAGTCAGATGTAATCTGAAATGCATCATGCTGTAGGCCAGTTAGTATTTACTCGTAATNAACTATCGGTTTAAAATGCTACCAATCATCGTCGGGGCACTTGGATATGTCCCAAAATGTCTGCAAGAAGTAATGGAAGAACTTGTTTCGAGAAGAAAGAAACGGCGAAACATATAAATAAAATACAAAATATAGTTACGAGTGGAACTGTTAAGATTTGCAAAACCTTCCTTAAGTTTTAAATAATATATTTTTGTAACTTAAAGTCAGATGTAATCTGAAATGCATCATGCTGTAGGCCAGTTAGTATTTACTCGTAATTCGTGAATCGTGAATTTGTAACTTGTAACTCTCAAAGCGTGGCAAGTCTTTGAGCCCAATGTAGTTTGAATCGGTAATCAGTTTTCTTCTAATATGATACTTTTTATGTAGGAGTAATCTTGTCTCAGTGTTTGAGACCGATTACTTTTTTGAATTGTATAAATGCTACAGTAAAATGAAATATATATAAGAAGCTTACTTACTTACTGCACGGTTTAACGTCACTTGTTCCTAGCAGCTAGTGTTGGACGCACTTCTTTGCCGCGTTTTCCACGAATTGCTGCTCTCCATGCCGGACGATCTACAGTCAATTCTTCATTTATATTTAAAAGCTTCAAATCAGCTTTCAAGTTTTCCAACCATCGTTTTTTTTGGACGACCAATGCACTTGCCATCCAAGACAGCATACGTTTCTGCCAACTATCGTCACTCAACCGACTGATGTGGCCAAACCATCTAGGCCTCTCGCGTCCTATAACGTCTTCCAGAGATGTAATGCCGAGGAGAAATCTAAGGTGTACCATTGGACATCTGTCTGAGTGTTTAAATGAACAAATCCACCTGACCATATAGTTATCATTTCTAACCAGTCTGTTTAGATCTACAACAGTCATAGGCCAGGTCTCACTCCCATGGAGTAGAACTCCTCTAACACCAGTAACAAACACACGGCCACGTGCCTTTAAGGAAATCCCTCTGTTTGTGAGGATTAGCAGAAGCTCTCGAAATTTAGACCAAGCAGATTTTATTCGAAACGTAGACAGATTACAGGTTTGACCTGTGGGTTAAGTCCTTTTGTCAAAGTTTTTCGAACAACCGACCACCGCGAGCATCCATACTTTTATCGGGTTTCAATGCAAACCTTTACTTTAACTCAAATTTAATGTAACTTTATCCCATAAACAGGTAAAATTGATATTCCTGGGTTTTGTTCTTAAATGAGTTTTACATGCAACCACCTTTGAGGGAAAGATTGCATTAAGATGTATTAAATATAATAAATGAAGGTAAGAATATAATGGAATTATTATTTTTGAGACCAACTGCCACAGAAAATAAATTTCTGTTAAATGATATATTTTTTTTAATTTTTAGAATTTTTCTTTTTTCTTGCAGCCATATGGTGGTGATTTCCCCATCGTATCTGTAGGTGATATGGCCAGATCACAGTTTCTCTTACTGGATTATCTTGGCATTGATAAGGTAAATGATAAACAGTCTTTAAGAAATAGGAGAGCTCGTTAATGAATGCTTCTTGTTTTCTTGTGCTTCAAATGATTAGCAAAAAAGACTTAATTTAGAAAAGGTGAGAACATTTAAAAAGAGTAAACAGTTCATTTTTTTTCTTTTTCTTTTCACCAGCAGACAAATTATATCAATCATACAGCATTTGCATGCATACAGGGGACTCTCCATAACTCGAAACCCTATAACTCGAAAAGCTCCTAAACTCAAACAACATCGTAGGCACCGTGAAAATTCCTTAATAAACTCATAATAATCAACTCTCTACTACTCGAATTTCTATAACTCGAAAATCTCCTTAACTCGAACAATATTTTTGGTCCCTTGAAGGCAAATTAGGCTATTTTCACTCCATAACTCGAACAACCTGAAAATTGACAAATATTTCAGCCTTTTTTCTGATTCGAATATTTTCTGCGTGTGTTCGGCCTCTTAGATCATTCGAACGAAAACATTCGACAGCAGACAAATTATATCAATCATACAGCATTTGCATGCATATTTACATTATTTTTAGCATTTGTTTTTTACTCCATTCTAATGTAGGAAACCAATTATTTTTGCCACAGTAAAGTCGACATAAAAATTGGTTATCGTTTCTTACTCTGACATGCAGTTTAAACTTCATACAAGTGTGCACTTAAATACCGCATGAGTTCTCACATGCAAGATATTTTGTAGCTTGCATGTTTATGCTTTATTTTGAAATGATGATATAAAAGATATCATTCAGAGTATTTTTCTCGTATCTCTAGTTTTGCTGAAATGGTGGAAGAATTATTATCAACTGGCCGAAATGCAAAACACTATTGCAAGACTTCCAGCAATCTCGACTTTCAAGTTTTAGGAAGAAAAAGATTCACAAACTCACTCAACATAGGAAGATTTAGCACCAGAAATCACCTCTTTTACATGCATTGCTAATCCATCTTAAAAAACGCCGATATTTATCAGTTCCATCACGTTGAAACTGAACATATAAACGATACGTATGATCAATGGCTGAAAAACAATGAACTTTGAACCATGGAGAGGAATGAGGCTTCACTTTGTAACTACGACTAGATACAAATGTTTTTGTACCGACCTAAACCCATTCTATAAATTAAGTTACATTATCAGAAGCTGATTTGCTGAAGACTAAAGATTGAATCTCGAGGAATGTCACTACTACTCTACTACTACTCTTCGGTTTAACGTCCGTGGTTCCCTCTGTTTGGGGGTTGGACAATGCCACATTGAGGCGTGATTCGAGCGCGCCACACTGAGCGATCTTCAGCAAGATTAGCAGGAAGACGAAGATAAGCAAGATCTTTTTTCACGCAGAAAATGACACAATTTACCCCAGTCAGCCTGATCAAATTTTAAAGTCTTACGATGATATGACTTGTGAACAAGACGTCAGTTGCCTTTAAACTCTACAGTGACAGCAACATGGTCAGAAGATCAAAAAGAAATTACAGCTGGAATGTTTAATGCTCAGGAACATGTCAAAATGACACCGAAGAGAGAAGATTTGCCTGCACCTGACTCAAGAACTCTTGTAGGACAACTAACAGCCTGATGAAAAATCAGTGACAAAAGTGGAGTTGTAAGTAACTTCTCCCGTTTTGTCAGCCCTATTAGAATAACTTAGCCAGCTCAAATGATGACCATTAAAGTCACAGAGATGTTCGTAGTGTGATCCTTTCCCGAGCCCTTATCGATTGAGTCCGATACTGTTTTAATAATTGATAAAAAACAGAAGAGGAAAGTCAATGCAAGAGAAATAAATTACAAGTGACCTGATGAAGAGACAATCTAAAGGAAATTAGATGCCTATCTTCAGATTCAAGTTATTTTACGGTAAAAGGTAGAAGATTGTGTCGAGCAAAGATAGAGAAACCATGAAGATGAGTTGTAGAGTCGATTCAAAACAAGGGCAAATAGCTATTAACATAAAAATCACTGTTTCTAACACTATCTTAAGGGCTCCCCTCACATAATATGAGAAAACTCAGAATGAAGAAAAGCACAGAAAAAAAATTATGATGAAAACTGCTAACATAAATGAAAACTAATTTTTGGATGATATGTGGTTTACCGGGTCTGCGTAGAGCCAGTACTACCACATTTCAAGCCTACAGTCTATATATTCTATATATTCTATATATTCTATATATAGTCTATAGAGCCAGTCTTGGGTCCGGAGGTTTTTCGACCATTAAAAGGTCTGCCGGGTACTGGTGGGGGGTGGGGGTGGTATTGGTTTGATTGAAACTGTCATACAAAACTGAAATTTGAATTAGATGTCCAAAATCATCTCCTAGACGCAGAACGTCGTCATGACAACTAACCCAGTCCTATGATGTGGGTGGTATTGAGCGGAGCCAGAGCAGATGCTGAGTCAGTGCTGGTGAGGTGACACCGCCACCGGTGGTTTTATTGGATTACCAACTGTAGCAAGCTTTCCAACCAAGGCTAAAGAGGTCCTTTTTCCCAGAGGCCGACAACCCCGTCTGACGTCACGCGGCTGTTTCAAGGTCTCGGGATAAAACTAAGTTGGTCATATTAATATCACAGCACTGACTCAGCGAAAAAACCCAACCAAATTCCAGTTACATTTCTCAGTCCATTGCTGTGGAAGCTTGGTCCGTGCAAGCAGTGTCGAAAGGTGCCCCACAGTTTGAAACTTTACAGAAATAATATTTTATATTATTTAGTTTAGTTTTTAATTTCCTTTAAACCTTTAAATGTAAAAGACATAATTCAACTGGTTTCTGTTTCTATAATATCTGCTGTTTCAAACGGTATGGCAGTGTACACGGTGACCTTTCTAGCTGGCAAAGGTGTTAACCTTACTCTTTTTCGACGTCTTAAGCTGGAGAAGCTGGAAAATGTCAAGTTTGGTTGCCTTTTTTCTACACAAAACTTCCTCTTTAGTAATCTTAACTTTTTATTATGTATACGATATATGATACACCTTTTGAACAACATTCTGAGATTCGCTATTCTCACAGTGGGAAACGTATATCTTTTCCCAAGTGCAACAATTCAGGCTTAAAAAGAGAGAAAATAGTTTGCTTTTTATGCAAAATAGCAGAGATACTGACCATTTTAGGGGATTGCTCTAGCTTACTATTTATTATGATACGTGGCCAAAAGTCATTTTGATAACACAGCTCATTCCGTGTGTTGCATTAGCTATAAAAACATCCGTTGTCTTTTTTGGCTTATAACGTCATTTGCGCCAGTAACTGTGCTCTGATAGTGCTCTTCAGAGGGTCTTTGTTATGGCAGTGAGAAATGTTTTGGTTGCATATCCTTCCTGGGGCCAACCAATTGCCTTTTACTTTTCAGTCCTTTTTTATGAATTTATGGCTTTCCTCTTGCCAATTTTATCCCCAGGATCATGTAGAATCACAGTAATATACCACTTACACAAGAAAAGGAATTGATAATAGAATAATACCTTAGTCTAATGCGCGTTTTAGTCAAAACTAGGGTGACTAACTCTTTAAGACACGCGGGTTAATTTGTGAAAGTAAGCTTTGGTCTGACTCGTTTCTTGGGTACCTAGCAATTTTAATTCATGTAGCAATGTATTATGAATTAGCCACAGTACAATTCACTGTTTTTACCATATATTTTAAAGTTTAATAAATTGCGTTCCGTTTTTAGTACCTGTACTGTCTCCCACCAAAACTTGGTTTGCTTTAACCTCAATGCTTTTCTCATAATGTGGATTGCAAGAAGCAGGAAATGTCTTTGCTTTTCTTTTTAGCTTCATGCTGTGGTTGGTTCATCGTTAGGTGGTATGCTTTCTGTGATGTCTGCTGCCATGTATCCGAATAGAGTTGGCAGGTTTGTATTTTATTTCTCCGATCGTTGATATATTACTAAAGGAGAATTTCGAAAATATTTAGTTATTTTTATTTCGGTATTAATGACGATTATAATTGAAACTGCTTAAAATTATTTTTGAGGAATTATTTCTTTATAACTTTTGATTGTTTTAACACAGTTTTTGCTTATTTAGAATTTACTGATATGTGTCTACCGTTAACCTCGCTAAAAGTTTCATTTGCACGTGTTCTTATTCATTCGTTATCTCTGACATTACTATGGCTTTCTCTATGCCTTTAGTATTTTCCTCCTTTTTTTTCATTTTTTTACAACCATCAGCCAACCATTATTTCTTAATCTATCTCACTACTTAATTATAGGTGTAACATTGCAGTGCAGTGACATTAAGCTTAATCGAGTCTATTTTACGTCCTTCCAATTCCGTTACTGTAGCAGTATTATGATGGAGACCGAGCCCAACGTTGTGCAGTAAGTCACCTGCTAGGCAAAGATGCTTCACGTTTATACCCAGCCTTATTCACACGTTTACGTGATAGAATACAATTTGAAATTTTACTCATAAATGAGAGTGATAGCTTGAAGGGTGTATTACCATAAGGGCTTCCTTTTCTATGATAATATTGCTAGGAGCTCGCCGATTTGGGGTGAAGACACTTCGCTACCGATTGGACAGTCTTAAAAGTCTCAAAATAGACTTAAGACAGGTAATAGATGTTATATGGGTCTGCTCTAGAAGTAGCTGTAGCAGAAGGTAGACGCAGTAACATATGCCCACTACGAGACTCGGTTTTCTGTTTAAAGAACAATTTCAAAAAGAAAGAGAATTTGGACCAAGTTTAGCTTTAGACAGGGGTATCACTGGGGAGATACCATTAAAAGGGTCATGGAACAGGTATATGGGTGGTATATGCTAAGTACCTAAGGCGAAGAAAAGTGGAAGAGGCCTAACTGAGCTTACAAACATGTTGTTTGACCTGCAAGTTTGATAAATGCGGAGAGAAGAGGAAAAAAAGAAAAACAAACATTGACCTTGTTGCAGTGTGCTGAAATGTACAAGAAAAGATAAAGTTATTTTTTAGTTGACTGTGGCTACTCATTTATGATTTGTGTGCTGTAAATTGGTGCTTTTACGTCAGTCGAATCTCAGCTCATTTAATCGGACATGGTCTATTTGATTATATTGATACAGTTAGAAACTGCTTTGTTGACGTCAGTCTAATCTCAACTCATTTAATTTGGTATCACTGACCTGATTGCATTTGTACAATTAGATTCTGTCTTGTTTAAGCATCATTGTGTGTTTATATCCGATGATTAAAAATCTAATGATTAATTGTTTTTTGGTTTTGGTTTTTTTAAATCTGACTTATTAAGGATGATAAGCATTTCAGGCTGCTCTGCTGCCAGTCCTGCATCAGTTGCATTTCGGTATTTGCAGAGATCGGCAATTATGAATGACCCAATGTGGAATAATGGCCATTATTATGAAACTGGATTACCTAGACGTGGAATGGAATTAGCAAGGTAAAAGGTTTTGGTTCTTAATAATGCATCTGCACGCAGGCTAAGTAGTCTATGCACTTTATTTTTTGGGAATTGGGAAGTGGCCGAACGAAAATATGTACTGACTGTCGGTCGGATTAGAATGATTTCTAAAACTTGTTTGTGTGCTGCTTCGTGGTGATAATATTACTCGTACAAAGTATTTTGAATTTCTGAGAAAAACTGACGGAAAAATTTTTTACCGCATAAAATTTAGTGGATCTTTTCAGTACCTGTTATTGATTGCAATTTAGAGAGGATTGATTTTTTTTTCAAATACTGATATGATAAAATTGTAAATACAAATTTCATATTTAGTCTTTGCAAAGTCTACTAGTTTTAAAATGCCCCACTTTAAACAAGCTTAGAAAACCTTGCTGTTCAAGGAATGGGTTATGTCTTAAAAAATTGAATTGGAGGGTGCTCTGAAGAGTTGCAATAATTTATTGTAGAAAAATGTTGATAATACGATGTTGATAATGTCATGATTATGATGCTGGTGGTGGTAGTGATGGTGGTGATTATGATATGTTGACGAAGGAGAAGTAAGAAAAAAAGATAAAAAAAATCCTTCCAATTTACGCTATTTTTCGAAGGAATTGGGATAAGCAGGAAGTGTAAAATTGATGAATAGGATTTTTGCGTCTTCATTTTTTTTGTCTGATTGTTCACTTTGTAGCTTTTAATTGATCTAGTTGATCTAGTTGATCTAATTGATCTAGTTGATCTAATTGATCTAGTTGATCTAATTGATCTAATTGATCTAGTTGATCTAATTGATCTAATTGATCTAGTTGATCTAGTTGATCTAGTTTATCTAGTTTATCTTGTTGATCTAATTGATCTAGTTGATCTAATTGATCTAGTTGATCTAATTGATCTAGTTGATCTAGTTTATCTAGTTTATCTTGTTGATCTAATTGATCTAATTGATCTAGTTGATCTAATTGATCTAGTTGATCTAGTTGATCTAGTTAATCTGGTTGATCTAATTGATCTAGTT